>CM051034.1:34011692-34326692 GCA_027627225.1 Congeria kusceri
CTGTTCTATTTAGATCGGATTGCATTTATCTAGCTTCTAAAGAACAGATTTCATAATCACATAAGAAACGCATCTATTATTAAGCATCAGGTAGAATAGACTTTGAATCACAATGACTGTGGTTCGAGTCCTGCCAAAATCTTTGTTTTCATGTCTAGCATCTTGATGCGGTTGGCATATAGTGATCGTCCTGTCCGTTCGTCCTTTCGTCCGTGACAATGTTAAGTAGATTTTACCGTTCCGTCTAGCACCAACACCGCTTACTACAACACTTGGATACTTGCACAGTTGTTGCTTATAACCATTCGCTATCCACCCATATCACCCAATCTCACTTTGACTTTGACATAATTTGGACTTATAATAATTCAAAAGTGCAATTTCTTGGTTACATGTAACTAGACTTTACCGTTTCGTTTTTCACCAACACCGCTTACAACAACACTTGGATATTTACACAGTTGTTACTGATGACCTTTTTAAATCCACCCATATTGACCAACCTCACTTTGACCTTGACCTTAACCTAATTTGCACTTAGAATGATTCAAATGGGCTGTTTCTTGGTTAACTAGATTTTACCATTTCGTCTAGCACCAACACCGCTTGCTACAATATTTGGATACTTACACAGTTGTTGCTTATGACCATTCCCAATCCATCCTCATCACCCAACCTCACGTTGACCTTGACCTTGAACTAATGTGGACTTATAATAATTCACAAGTGCCATTTCTTGGCTAACTAGATTTTACCGTTTTGACTAGCACCAACACTGCTTACTACAACACCTGGATATATACACAGTTTTTACTTATGACCGTTTCCAATCCACTCATATCACCCACCTCACTTGACCTTGATCTTATTTTTACTAAGAAATCGGCTACCCAGCACCAACTGGGGGCATGTGTGTCTATCAAACACAGAATCATGTTGATCATTTTGTTTTACTTTAACATCACTTATTCTCATGACATTTTTTTCTTTATTTTATCTCTCTTTTTCCTTTGTTTTATTAACCAAATTGTCCAAAGAAATATTTTGGTGATCACATTGGGGTATGTCCTATTGTGGCGGCGTCAACTTTTCGTTTCTGCTCTCTAACTCGAGAACGGATTGAGATATTTTAATGAAACTTCATACATACATTCTTTATATCGAGACCTCCATTGGGATTGCATATGGGGTATTTGGGGTCAAGGTCACCATTGCTAAAAACAGAAAAACGGTTTCCGCTCAATTAGTTTACAACGCATCGAGATATTTTAATGAAACTTCATACATAGATACCTTGTATCGAGACCTCGCTTGGGATTGCATATGGGATAAGTGGGGTGACAGTCACCGTAACAAACAATAGAAAAACCGTTTCCGCTCAATAACTTGAGAAAGCATAGAGATATTTTAATGAAACTTGATACATAGATACTTTATATTGAGACATTGCTTGGGATTGCATATGGGGTGGGTGGGGTCAAGATCAAGGTCACCGTTGCTAAAAATAGTAAAACGGTTTCCGTTAAATAACTTTAGAACGCATCGAAGATTTAATGAAAGTTCATAAATAGATACCTTATATCGAGACCTCGCTTGGGATTGCATATGGGGTGGGTAGTGTCAAGGTCATACCTTATGTCGAGACCTCGCTTGGATTGCATATGTGATGGGCAGTGTCTAGGTCAAGGTCACCGTTACTAAAAATAGAAAAGAGGCCTTCGCTTAATAATTGAGAAGGCATCAAGATATATTAATGAAATTTCATGCATATATACCTTATATCGAGACTTCACTTGGGATTGCATTTGGGGTGGGTGGGGTCAAGGTCAAGGTCACCGTTACTTAAAATAGAAAAACGGTTTCAGTTCAATAACTTTAGAACGCATCAAGATATTGTAATGAAGCTTTATACATTTATACCTTACATCGAGACCTTGCTTGGGATTGCATATAGGGTGGGTGGGGGTCAAGGTCTAGGTCACCGTTACTAAATATAGAAAAACGTATTCCGCTCAATAACTTAACAATGCATCAAGATATTTCAATGAAACTTCTTACATAAATACCTTATATCGAGACATCTCTTGGGATGGCATATTGGGTGGGTGAGATCAAGGTCTCCTTTACTAAAAATAGAAAAATGGTTTCCGCTCAATAACTTTAGAATGCATCAAGATATTTGAATGAAACTTAATACACAGATACCGTGTATCTAGACCACGCTTGTGATTGGATATGGCTTGAGTGAAACCAAGGTCAAGGTCAATGTTTTTAAGAATAGAAAAACGGCTTTTTCTCAATAATTTGAGAATGCATTGCTATATTTTAATGAAACTTCATGCATAGATACCCTATAACTAAACCTCGCTTGGGAATGAATTTGGCACCTAGATCCTTCTTTCATTATTGTGCTGACTTTTATGCGTTTTGTTAAAAAAATTTGGTTTTCGTGGAATGTCCACGTTTCTTGTTTTTATCGATTAATTCATTGTATCTGCATTAAATGCATCCGCAAAGGCTCTATTTCGCTCACAGGATCAGTGAAGATTTCTTTTTTGTCAGAATCAAGGTTGATGATGACATTCCGTGTCATGACATCAGCAAATGATTTTAAACAAATGACATAAAATTAATTAAATAAATTAGTGACAGGTCTTGTATTCGAACCCAAAACATAACGTTTACAAACCTTGCGCAATTACCACCGCGCTATAGTATCAACAGTAAAGTAGTAAAGATTGAATACATATTTGCGTCTAAGTATCCTATCCGAGTAAGTAGCTTAAGAAGATTTAAGACAAAAAAATGGAATATTCATTAGTGCCAGTTCAATAAAATGGGTGTATTACACGGAAAACAAGGTCGAGCTATGATAAATAGCGGTTTGTTATTATTGAATGTGAACTGTAGTAAACCAAGTACTGTATGTTCTGTATTTATAGGTATGAACATCAATGCCAAAGATGCGGCCAAGGCAATGTTTCAGGCCGTACAGGAATTTGCAAAGGAAGGATGTGGATCGTTGACGGATGTCAGATTTGTGATATTTCAGAGTGAGATGGTAGATGATTTCAGACATGCAGCTCAACTAGCTCAAGGCGTAACATCAGGTAAAAAAAAGAGTACATTTCGCTGTTTTGTTTTACAATCAACACTCTTGTGAACAACGACCAACTTAGAAACTACGGTTATGCTCCATGGTATTTAGCTTAAACCGTCTAGCTTAAACCTCAACATTTTACTTGAACTTCTCCAAACCGCTTGGTGGATTTTAAGCAACTTAAGGAATTATTCTTGGGTGGCAATTAAGTTGAATATATAGACACTGGTAGCCATGACAAACAAACGATTACATAATTAGAAAACTTGAAACAATTTTGTTGGAAACCACTGGCTTAACTTCAAAGTAGAATTTACCAAATTCCTTCATATCATTGGATTAATTAAAATTCATTGCCGCCAGGGTGCAGGGCAGTTTTCCATATATGGCCATTTTGCTTAAATTTAAAACTTCGAAAATCATTTTGTCAGAAACAGTTACTAGATTTGAAAATAACTTTACAGACATATTGAATGGGTGACCCTACACAATGTCTTAAATTTAAAACTCCGAAAATCATTTTGTCAGAAACAATTACTAGATTTGAAAATAACTTTACAGACATATTGAATGGGTGACCCTACACAATGTCTATAAATTAGATCTACGAGATCGTATTTCTATTAATTAAAACATACCTGTAAGGAAGCGGGGCAGTTCTCAGTATGAGAATCTGGACTGAAACAATTTGTGAAATGATTTCACAGAAATGTTCCTAAGGTGACCGTCTACAATAAGCACTTAATATAATTTGAATGGAAAAAATGACCGCTGGATGGCAGATAGTTTCCTTATGTGACTGCATTGAATTCATTATACAAATATTTCGTCAGAAATAACAAAACTAGAGGTTTGGATTAAAGAACTAGATCTTTGTCACAGGAGTGACAACCGGCCCCGAAAGATAGTATGTTTGAAGGTGGTGCCAGCCTGTTTTAAGCTCACCTGAGCAAGAAGTGCTTTTTGTGCTAGTATAGGGGACCTCTCCTGCGTCATCTGGCGTCCGTATGCAATCAACATACCGATTGCCTTCCTGCAAAGCGCCCGGCATATAGGATAGGAATCGGGAGTAAAGATGTTCATCAGTAAAGATGTCTCATAAGTCAAAACTTGCTTGCCCTTAATCGCGAGGGTTGACACTATAATAAACAAACACTTTACTTTACTTTATAGGCCGTTACTGTGAAAAGACTTCTTTTTATTCAATCGTTTCCTTTCTTGCACCATTTGTGTATGACAATAAAATCTCGGCTCTTATCGATAATGGGCCAAATCGGACCTGAAACCCTAGACTAAATGCCCTTTTTTCATTGGAAACATGCACAACATGCCTTTTCCAATATAGAGACTTAATTTTTCATCCAATATTGACCACATTTCAACAGTTTGTGTGTGGCCATTAGATTTTAGTAGAAGCCAAAGATGGGCCTTTTTCCTTGATAGAGACTTCATTTTTCCTCCAATCTTGACAAAACTTCTACAGTTTGTATGTGACCATATTAATATCGCAGCAGAAGCCAATAATGGGCCAAATTGGACCACACACTCTTGTGTTATGGCCCCTTCTTGTGAAAAAAACAACATCAGTATAGACTTGAAATTTCATCCAAGTGTAACCAAACTTTACAGGTTTTGTATGACCATTTATAGATCTTAGCAAAAGCCAGAAAAAGGACAGATGAGGTCATTTAAACAATCTGGACCAAACTTGCACAATTTGTCTATGACGCAAGATCTCTGGGGATATCGAATATTGGAAGGGTTCATGATAATACACTCCACTCTTTAGAACAAGATGGTATGCATAGCATTACCTTTGCAAAGCCGTCGCCATTATCTCTCCAAACTCAAGCATTAAAACTATTTCTCGCACAGCCGTCGCAATTATCTCCCGGAACTCCAACATTAACACTATTTCTTAAAATCAGCGTGCAAAAAAATAGAAACAAAGGTGGAGGAAATTTATCCTGGTCCCTACTTGTTTAATGACCATGAGTTTTGTATTTGTTTTGCAAAAAAGGCAAGCCAAGTAGCTAAAGAATATACCGTATTTTCCGGTATATAAGACGCATCATTTTTCCAGTTGTAATTGCCCTGCGTCTTATATTCCGGTGCGTCTTATTTGTGTATGAAATCAGATTTTTGAAAAGCAGAATTGCCGAAATAAACGAGCAATGCAATATTTGTTTTTGTTATGATTTATGAAACAATTTGTTTTTACACCGATCAATTGGTTACACCCTACTATACAAATAGTAGTTATGTAGCGTGTGTTTAAAGTGAAAAGGTGTGCGTGTATAGCAAAACAAAGCAATAATATCATAATTTTTATTTCATTTTATTTGAGTTCTGCGACCGCTGACGGGAGCATCTTGGCGACGGTGGCTTTTATACGCTAGCCCTTCATTTGTATTTGTATGTGAACCAAACGATTCAACTAAAATTGACTTGAAACAATAATCTTGTTTATAATGCCGTTACCTATGAAAATGTGCTTCATTTTAATTGCAATAAACAAGGTAAGTGTAACAAACTATGGCTGTCGGTATGCTTTGTGTGCTTTGCCAATTTGTTTTCACACTTATATTGCCAAAATTATTATTTTTGACACATTAAGCGTTTAAACAAATTATCATTGTACACAGTACACACAACTGTGAGCTCCAATAATTATAGTTTCTTTTACGAACCGCCTTGTGAATAATTTTTGTTAACTTGCATTCTACAATACATTAATAGACTGACATCATGACATCATTACAAATATTAAGCCGATAACGACGTTTTATTCATTCAAAAATATTTATTATGCAGACGAGCATGCATCCCGGGAATCACGTCATAATAGAGTTGTTATAAACTTATTATCAGCGTGTGTACACGGCCTTTGTTTTGACAATGGAATAAAAATGTGTGAATGGATACTTGGGAAGGTTGTGTAGTATTTATGTGCGTCTTATATTCTGGATGCGTCTTACACGTGGATGAAATCAGGAATACGATTAAAATTAGGGGGTGCGTGTTATTTTCCGATGCAACTTATAATCCGGAAAATACAGTTATAGTTAAGTAGCTAGACAAATTATTTAAGGACATTGTGGCCTACATGTCCATCCTTTGTTCAGTAAGGTCTTCATCTTTGCCAGAACTCATTTGAACTCTTCGGGCCATCATTGCCTTCTTGTTTAAATTTAGATAGGAAATGAAAATATATGTGTAAAAAATATACGCCCGAAGGAGCCAAATTGCCGTGGGATAACTTGGGATACAAAGGGTTGAAGAAGGAAATAAAGAATGGTATGAACATAAATTTAATAATATATTTGGGTGGCATTTTTTACATGAAATGTTTTGATGCTTCAAACATCACTTACTTACTATCCAAGTTCTGATGTTTAAAAGAACTAATGAAATGTTAAAGCACATCATTTGTCATTTACTCCTCTCCAAAACTTGTTTTGATAAGACAATAGTTCAAGTTTTTATAAAAACTGAGCCAGAAGTAACGTTAAGTTTTAAAGTCATGGGTATTTTCATGAACATGTTTTTTTTTAATTTCCACTCCAAACTACACGTTACCATCAAGAATGAAGACAAGTTTCAAGAAAATCCACTGGCAACTGCAGGAGTTTCGTCCACATGGAGTTTTTCCTATGTATTCCATATAGGAAAAATAATCAAAGGGACATATCTTTGGTATAGGGGAGAACAATTTAAACCCATCTTTACGCACAACAATACAGTACCCTCAACAAGGGAGACAGGTTTCAAGAAAAAATCTGTTGGATAGTGTAGGGGTTGCGTTCACAAGAAATGGTTCCTATTTATTTCATAGAGGAGAAATAATCAAAATGACATAACTTGCAAATGGAAGGGGAAAACCTATATCCCCATCTTTACAACTACACGTTACCCTCAACAATGAAGATATGTTTCAAGAAAATCTGATAATGTAGGAGGACTTGCGTTCACACAAATTGTCCCTTTATATATTTCATTCCAAGAATGTAGTAGAACAGATAACATAGGGCAATAACTCCAGAATTGTTAAGTGCAGAGTAACAATTCTTGTGCACTGCACTCCGTCTTAATGAGATCTACCTATAAAGTTTATACTCTATTAATCCAAGAGTTATGCTCCGTGGAAAAATGAAGTATGAGATCTTCAAACATAGCCTATGAAGTTATATAGGAGAAACATGATAAATGAGGAAGGACGGACGCACAGACAGATGGACAGACAGGGTGATTACTATAGAGCACCCACAATAGTTTCGCGGGCCTATATAACTTCAAAGAAATCTTCCTTGGGTGACTGTACCAAATTTCTTTGAATTATTTTAATTTGACATTCGTCGCTGTTTGTTGTCAGTATATTTTACTTAAAGGCACACACAAGGTGCTGCAAGTTAAAACAACCATTAAGAGTTTAATATAGATTTTACAAACACGTAAAATGAATCATTATAAACAAAACAAGCATTATACATTTTCATGAAATAAATGGTATTTGACACATTTTTATTGCACTGTATTGTTTACATTTTTGAATCATTTGGTGCCCTAGTTTCCTGTAAAAGGAATGCAGTTCACATGCATGATATTTGCATGGAAAAATTCCGTTATTGTGGTCAGTGAAGTATTTTAATTTAGAGGGTCGGTTAATAAACCTATAAGTGTGAATTTTATAAAGACATAACAGGTACAACAAATTCAGAAAACATTAGATATTATAAACGAAGTAACATGTTTTAGTATGGAAATTTACTTGTTAGTGGTAAGAAACTGACCAAGTGATTTTAAGTTTGTAGATTGTAAAACGTATTATGTATTTATAATTTCAATTACTGCAAAACATGCTTCATAGACGGCCCTCAAAATGACTTGTCCAGTTTGTGGCAATTTATATTACTGTTAGAAGTACAGTTATTCATGAAAAGCATGGAAAGTGTGCACATTACCACTTTGTTTTTATGAATAGACTGACATCCGCATCGCACGATCATTAGCACATAAACAAAGCTAGTGTTTATAAACAGTTTGCTTGGAGGATCAGTGTTAATATTTTAAACAGTATCCAAACACCAAATAGTTTCCGGACCCAGGATATAACTGAAGCTTAAACATACAATAGTATAATTTTACCAGACATGTAAATGACTAAATTCTAAATTTGAGCATTTCCACCTTTAACGCGGCTTTAAAATGTATCAAATGTATCTCTTTACATGCTGTTACATTTGCTTTTGTACTAGTCACTTTCAAAGTTTTATTTTTACTCGGATGATTGACCCATAGGCATCTTGAAACTCTTGTATATCATTCTTTGTGAATAGTGTATACAACGTGTATAATGTGTGGTGGTCTAACAATTGTGTATAAGACTTCTTGTAAAACTTTACTGCGTTTACTAAGAATGTCACATGAAATAATTTTTCTCTTATCCTAATCATGAGTGTACATCGTGCCTATTTTTAGTATGAGCCACAAGAACTTACTGTTAAAAAACTGATTTCAAACGAAACTACCCATGTATACGTAATATTCGCTGGTATTGTGGCAAGAAAATCAACTTGTTCCTTTGTATGTTTCTTTTTGTCACAGGCCCTTCCAAAAAGCCTTTGGTTGTTCCTGGTAGAGGACGGGTTGACAATACCTCAGATTCTGTTCGTCTGGTAATTTACGCCATGGAGGAATCATTCATCAGGAACGCTGTTGCACAGTTAGACGCATTGATTGGTGCTGAGGTCACGAAGACCCCGTTTAAAGATTCCATATTAAAGCGACTTGATGATCGGCAGGTATGATGTAGAAATGTTGATTGGAACTGCTGGATAAATCTTAGACTACAAAATGTCTCTTATTAATAATACTGTGGTTGTTCGACTATTTGAAGAATAGGTGAGCTTTCCTACTACCCCCGGCGTCGGCGTCCGCGTCTGAATTTGGTTAGTTTTTATTCAAAAGTCTTGTAACTTCAAAACTGCATAATTTATTCCCTTGAAACTTGGAATGGACCTTTGTCATCAACTCCAGTATCAAGGGCAACATTCCCTATAACTCTGCTTTGTATTTTGACTCAGTTATGCCCTTTTTCACATAGATTTTCTGGTTAAAGTTTAATTCAAAAGTGTTGTAACTTCAATACTACAAAAGCTATTCACTTAAAACTTGGAATATACCTTTGTTATCAACTCCAGTATCAGGGGAACATTCCCCACAACTATATTATGTATTTGACAGAGTTATGACCCTTTTTCACATAGATTTTCTGGTTAAATTTTATATTCAAAAGTTTTGTAACTTGAAAAGTACATAAGTTATTTACTTGAAACTTGGAAATAATCTTTGTCATCAACTCCAGTATCAAGGGCAACATTCCCTTTAACTCTGTTTTGTATTTTGACAGAGTTATGCCCCTTTTTCACATAGATGTTCTGGTTAAAGTTTATATTTAAAAGTTGTGTAACTTCAATACTACAAAAGCTGTTCACTTGAAACTTTGAATACACCTTTGTCATCAACTCCGGTATCAGGGTGAACATTCCCCATAACTCTATTTTGTATTTTGACAGAGTTAAGCCTCGTTTTCACATATATTTTCTGGTTAAGACTTGGAACTAACCTTTGTCATCAACTCTAGTATCAGGGGCAACATTACCCATAACTCGTTTTTGTATTTTGACAGAGTTATGCATGCTTTTCACTTAGATTTTCTGTTTAACGTTTATATTCAAAAGTTTGGTAACTTCACAACTACGTATGTTATTCCCTTGAAACTTGCCACTAACCTTTGTCATCAACTGTTTTATCAGGGGCAACATTACCCATAACTCTGTTTTGTATTTTGACAGAGTAATGCCCCATTTTCACATAGATTTTCTGGTTAATGTTTATATTCATAAATTTTGTAACTTTAAAACTACATAAGTTATTTACTTGAAACTTGGAACTAACCTTTGTCATCAACTCTTGTATCAGGGGCAACATTACCCATAACTCTGTTTTGTATTTTGACAGAGTTAGCCCACGTTTTACATAGACTTCGTTGTAAAAGTTTTTGTTCTGAAAATGTATACTCTATACAAGGCTTCACTTAAAATTTTTGTATTTTAACAAATGTATGCCCCTTACACTATCCAAAATATGTACAGACTGAACTACTTTGAATAGTATTGTGCGCTGTCGTCTGACAACTCTTGTTTTCGTTATGTTACATTTAAGTGTACTGTCCAACAGATATCCGCATTTTTATGCCCCCTTCGAAGAAGTGGGGGTATCTTGCTTTGCACCTGTCCGTCGGTCGGTCGGTCGGTAGGTCTGTCCGTAGACCATTTGGTTTCCGCACGATATCTTGAGAACGCTTTGACCTATGATCATGAAAATTGGTACGCTGGTTACTTGGGAGGAAAGGAAGAACCCTGTACATTTTGAGGTCAACAGGTCAAATGTCAAGGTCACCATTGCTAAAAATAGAAAAACGGTTTCCTCTCAATAACTTGAGAAAGCATTGAGATATTTTAATGAAACTTTATACATAGATACCTTACATCGAGACCTCGCTTGGGATTGCATATGGGGTGGTTGGGGTCAAGGTCAAGGTCACCGTTATTAAAAATAGAAAAACGGTTTCAGCACAATAACTTGAGACCGCATCGAGATATTTTAATGAAACGTCATACGTTGATACCTTATATTGAGACCTCACTTGGGATCTAATATGGGGTGGGTGGGTTCATGGTGACCATTACTAAAAATAGAAACACGGTTTCCTCTCAATAACTTGAGAAAGCATCAAGATATTTTAAAGAAACTTCATACATTGATACCATATATCGAGACCTCACTTGGGATTGCATATAAAAAAAAAAATCTTAATAGTTGCACATAGTCACAAGTTGGCTGCATGTCGGGGGGCATACATGTTTTACAAACATCTCTTGTTAAATATTTAATGCAAACATGCACCTATTCCATAGTTTACGTATGGTGAATATGCCTTGGTTTGTTAATGAACTATGTTTAAACGAAAAATTAAATAAATTGTTTTTACCTCGACCTTTTTAAGAAAGAAATATTGAGCTATTGTGTTGTCACTCTGTCGTGTGCGTGTGTGTCAGCGTCTGTGTCTGCGTTGGATAAGTTTATGGGTAAAGTTTTTTGTCCGAGTCCATTTCTCAAAAACTATCAAAGGTATCCATTTGAAACTTCCAACACTTGTTCACTGCCAAAAGGGTAATCCATTACAACAAGGCAGATAGTCCTGAGATTTGTATTTCCAGATTTATCTGCCCTTGTTTGGAGCTACAACTTAGGATTTTTTGACAATTTTTTGGTAAATATACAATTTCTAAATAACTATCAAAGACGTTAAATTGAAACTCAAGGTACTTGTTTAAGGTGTTTAACTTAGAATTTCGACTGTAGGTCATATTTCTCAGTACCTATATGAGGTATTGTACTTGATCACAGTGATGAACTTGTGCAAGACCAGAGGAGGAACTCGATCAAGGATTTCGTTTGAGTAATTGCCCCTTTTCAGAGGTTTTGACTTAAAAGTCAAAATACTTTGTCACAGGCTTGAACCAATCCTGTAGACAAGGTGTGGTGACTATATCAAGGATTTGGGTGGAGTTACTGCCCCTTCGCAACTTGTTCAACTTGGAATTTCAGCTTTAGGACAGAGTCCTCATTATCTGTAAGAGGTATTGACTTAAAATTCAATTTAATTCATCACAGTGATTAGCCCATTACAAAAAGAAAAGACCAGAGTACTATCATAATGCGAGAAAGTCAAGCATCCAATACCTTTAGTCGGTGCTCTTGTTAATGATTCTTGTAGAAAGAGGCGATGAGACGAATTGCAGAGAGACACAATGTTGACTTGAAGACCACCAGCGCTGGAATAGAAATTGTAGGGATGATGACTAATGTACACATCGCAAGCACCTCTATTAACAAGTAATTATATATTTCTTGTAAATGATATTAGTTGTATATCGGATGTTTTTTATACATGTTATTGGTGTATACAATGGATTCTATGTACATGTATAGAACAAACTGTTACCTGATTACATGTCATGTAGTTGAGATGCATAGTAATATATTTATTATTTTCTTTAAAGATGTTTTAGATAGTTGGATACAGTAGATGTAAATGATAGTACAAAAAAATATTTTACTACTTTGTTAGAATAAACTTAACTTTGCCCAGATCAGGCCACAAACCTGAGATGAAGTACCACTATTTATAAGAAAAAATGCAAACATGGATTATGTGCATGGTTGCGACTTGGTTTTATCTCGTAAGATTAGAAAAACAGAAGATATATTGCCACTTGATCGTGATCGGCATCGGCGTTGGCTATTCTTTTGTTATACCACCACCATCAATGATGGGGGGTTCATATAGTGTCGGCCCAGTCCCTGTGTACATGTACGTATGAACATATGTATGTTCAGATTCTTGTCCGGAGCATAATTTTGACAAGCAGGGAAGGATTTTCAAAAAACTTGGCAGAAGTGTCGAGCATGGCCAGAAAGTGTGTCGCGCACAAGAACCAGGTCTATAGGACCAAGGTCAATGTCACAATTAAAGGTCGTAGGTCAAATACAAGAATTTAAGCCATAGACCATGTACAGAGCATAATTTTGTCCAGCATGGAAGGATTTCCAAATAACTTGGCAGATTTGTTAAGCATGATGAAGCGGTGTGTCGCGCGCAAGTGCCAGGTTTGTAGGTCCAATGGCATCTACCCTGTCCAAAGTTTAATATTGCCCACCGTTGAAGTTTTTCAAAGACAATGGTAGAAGTGGTAAGCATTATGTCGCACGCAAGAGGAAGGTTCTCAGGTCCAAGGTCAAGGTAACATTTAAAGGTTAAATAGAAGAATTTAATCCTCTGACCCTGTTCGAAGCGTTATTATGTCCAGCAGTGAAGGATTTTCAAATAAATTGGCAGAACTTTAAAACATTATGGATTGGTGTGTCACGCTACAAAACTGGGTCACAAGGTCCAAGGTCAAGGTCACATTTAAAGGTCAAATGTCATTATAAGAATTAAATCCTCTGACACTGTCCTAAGCATAATTTTGTCCAGCATTAAAGGATTTTTAAGTTTAAAGCATGGTGTGTCGCGCGCAATTACCAGTTCCCTAGGTCCAAGGTCTCAGGTCAAATATATAAATGAAAGCCATTAAGTGTTTTGTTTAGGTAATCTTTTGTGGAAAATTATTTCCTCAACAGCTTTCAAATAGGTATACTAATTCAGCATGAGAAGATGAGTTTTTGGTTTAGGTCCATATTTCAGGAAAACAATTTAATGTATAGGCTTTATATTTGATATACAAATATTGCATCAAAATATATGATGATGAACTTTATTTAATTTTTAGTTCACCTAGGGTGAGCTAGGGTAAGCTGTTGTGGTCAGTCTCCGTCAGGCATCCATCGTTCGGCGTCAAATTTTACTTATCCTCAGAAACGGCTGAATGGACTGTGACACAACTTGTTTTATTCTTTAAACAGAACATGGCTGCCAGGGGATGGGGGAAGTTTTTCCTATTATGACTTTTTAGGCTATATAGATTATATAGGCCACTTTGACAATCTTCTTGTCTTGTCAAATCTGATTTCAAATTAATTTTGAAGGAATGTTCCATGGGTGACTCTCTACTAAATTCCTTCAAATAATTTTAGTTCGTTAAAAACATGGAGGCAAGAGGGTGGGGAAGTTTGTCCTTGTATGGTTATATAGGCAACTTTGACAATCTTCTTATCAGAAACCACTTGTTGCATTTTGAAAAAAAATTCACATAAATGTTCTTTGGCTGACCATCTACCGAATTCCTTCAAATAAATTTAATTTGTTGTTTGTCATAGTTTTTGTTGTAAATATTTTATTATAAACGCCTCTGTGCACAATATTATATTTCTATAAGCCACTCTTACCCGTGAAACTCGGGTGAGAGATCCAGGGCCATTTGGCCCTCTTGTTTAGCTCACATGAGACGAAGCGCTTAAAGGTCAACCGTTGTGATTAGTCACTCTCCGTCGTTAGTCCATAGGCGTCAACAATTTTCTTAAAACAACTTCTTTGAAACCGCTGAGTGGATTTTAGCAACACTTTGCATGAATGTTCCTTGTGCGGGTCAATTCTTAATTCCTTGATTTCAATATATGAAAAGTATAAAAGAAATATCTAGCAAACTGTTAACAAAACATTCTGTTCAGAGACACTTGTTAATTTTAAAAACAGCTTTCACAGTTCTTTGAATAACTTTGATTTGTTAAAAAAACCATGGGCACCAGAGGTCATGGCAGTTGTCCTTAATCCTCTTGTCCAAAGCCACTTGCTGGGTATCAAAATAGTTTTCACAGAAATGTTCCTTTGGTGACCCCTGTTACATATTTCTTAAAATATGTTTGTTTTGTTAAAAGACATGGCCTTCAGAGGGCGAAGCATTTTTCCTGATATTTGTTTTTATAGGAAACCTCTTGTTAAAAATCAATTACTAAATGTCAAAATGAAAAAATCGGTTATTAGATTGGCGTTTGTTGTTTTTGCTCGGTATTGCATATCGGGTGGGTGGGGTCAAGGTTGCTGTTAATACAAATAGAAAAACTGTTTCCGCTCAATAACTTGAGCATGCATTGAGTTATTGTGATGAAACTTAATACATAGATACCTGATATCAAGACCTTGCTCGGGATTCCATATGGGGTGGATGGGTTCAAGGTCAAGGTCGCTGTTGCTAAAAATAGAAAAACGGTTTCCGCTCAATAACTTGAGAACACATTGAGATATTTTAATGAAACTTAATATATAGATACCTTATATTGAGACCTCCCTTGGGATTGCTTAGGGGTGGTGGGGTAAAGGTCAAGGTCACTGTTACTAAAATAGAAACACGGTTTTAGCTCAATATCTTGAGAACGCATTGAGATATTTTAATGAAACTTAATACGTAGATACCTTTTATCGAGAACTTTCTTGGGACTGCATATGGGGTGGGTGGGGTCAAGGTCACTGTTACTAAAAATAGAAAAACGGTTTACACTCAATGACGTTAGAACGCATTGATATCATTAAGTGAACCTGATACATAAGTACCTTATATCGAGACCTCGCTTGTGATTGCATATGGGGAGAGTGGGGTCAAGGTCACTGTTACTCAAAATAGAAAAACGATTTCCGCTCAATGTCTTAAGAACGAATTGAGATATTTTAGTGGAACTTAATACATAGATACCTTTTATCGAGACCAGATACCTTTTATCGAGACCTTGCTTGGTATTGCCTATCGGATGGGTTGGGTCAAGGTCACTGTGCATTGAGCTATTTAAATGAAACTTAATACGTAGATGCCTTTTATCGAGACCTTGCTTGGGTTTGCATATAGGGTTGGTGGGGTCAATGTCACTGTTACTGAACATAGAAAAACAGTTTCCGCTAAAAAAACACGAGAACGCATTGAGATCTTATAATGAAATGTTATAGAAAAGTACCTTATATCGAGACCTCGCTTGGGATTGCATATAGGGTGGGTGGGATCAAGGTCAAGGTCATATTACTGAAAATAGAAAAACGGTTTCTGCTCAATATCTTGAGAACGGAATGAGATATTTTAATAAAACTTAATATGTAGATACCTTTTATCGAGACCTTGCTTGGTATTTCATATGGGGTTGGTGCGGTAGAGGTCAATGTCACTGTAACTAAAAATAGAAACAAGGTTTCCACATAATAACTTGAGAACGTATTGAGATATTTTAATGAAACTTCATACAAAGATACCGTATATCAAGACCTCGCTTGGGATTGCGTCTGGAGTGGGTCGGGTAAAGGTCAACGTAACTAAAATAAAAAAAGGTTTCCGCTCAGTAACTTGTATTTTGGTAAAACCTCATACATAGATACCTGATATCAAGACTTCGCTTGGGATTGCCTGTAGGTTGGGTCGGGTCAATGTCGAGGTCACCATAGCTAAAAATAAAAAAACAGTTTCCGCTTAATAACTTGAGAACACATTGAGATATTGTAATGAAACTTCACACATAGATATCTTATATCTATACCTCGCTTTGGATTGTATTTGGGGGTGGGTGGGGTCAAGGTCAAAGTCACCAATACTAAAAATATGCAAACAGTTTCCACTCAATAACTTGAGAAGACAATAAGATATTTTAATGAAACTTCATATGTAGGTACGTTACATCTAGACCTTAGGATTTCGTATGGGGTTGGTGGAGTCAAGGTCACCATTACTTTTATTTTTGTGGTGACCTTCATGCATTTCGTTCGAAAAATTTGGTTTTCATGGAATTTTCAGTGCCCCTCTACCAAATTCCTTCAAATAATTTTTATTTGTTTAAAAAATAACCATCAGTTTAGGGGGGCAATTTTCCGTATATTGTTTATATAAAACTTTGAAAAGCTTCTTGTCAGACGCCAATTATTATAATTAGAAATACTTACAAAATATTGTTTATGGTGAGACCTGAAAAATTGTCCTTCATATCAATTTGGTTCGTAAAAACAAAAGCCTCCAAATGGTGGTGCTGTTAAAAACTTTGAAAATAATAATTTAGTATAAAACCACTTGCAAGATTAGGGAATAATTTAACAGAAATATTTCTGTAAATCCTATAAAAAAATTTTTTTAAAGTTGTCTCCAGGGGCGAGGCAGCTTACCTGATATGGCTTTTTGAAATAATTTGGAAATCGTCTTTTCTTAAAACAGTAGGATTTCGAAATAATTTCACAATTATTGTCCTTGGGTGACTACCAAATTTCTTCAAATTCTTTGATTTGTCGCCTGTTCTGTTGTCTCTTGTCAACATTTTACTTCAAGAATATCTGAACACGTGTTTACAGTTCTGTACAGGCCAATATGAGTATTAAGCTCAGGGGAGCGACACAAGGCCATCTTGACCTTCTTGTTTTAGTGTTAATTGTTACCACTATATCTGTTGTTATAATAATATCTTATAAAACACAAATCAATTACAAAATAGAAATAAGATTTGTTCCATTGCTTAAACAGTGTTTGTCGCAATCTAACACTAATAAATAGTTTGGGTTTTTTAGAATAATAAAGGATGCAATACAAATTGAAAAGGAAAAACAAGCAGCGCTGATATTAAAAGATGTTGTCCAATGGTTCTACATAGACATCACTGACAACGGTGATGACCTGGTGCCTTATGAAGTGAATCTTAACTACCAAATAGAAAAAGCATTCAAGAATCAAGATAACACTTACCAATATTGGTAAGAATAGTTTGAACTACAATTATCACGTCGGTTTAGTTAAAAGTGATTGTTTACAGTTTTAGGTTGTCAAGTGTGTGGTTCATAGGTTTCCAGTCGAACCATGTAAGTTTTAAAAAGTGCATGGAATATGTACATACCGAAACGTGTTGATGGACTAATGTTCAAGAAAGGATATGCGGTCAATGGGGCTTTGGTTTGACAATATGTTGTTTTAAATAAATATCATGTGTTGCTGCCAAATAACTGAATACATACATGATTAATCTTATCAATCATTTTGTGAAATAAACTTGTGGTTAAATTTATAATAATGGGTTTGAACTGTACATGCATTTATTATTCTCCACAGATAACAAGCTATCATTTATCACTCCACATTTTATAACCAATGATACGAGGAGAACCAACATGTGATACAACATTCGTTATTTGCTCCTTATACATGCAATGACTGTGATCTACATTTAAATAAAATGTTTGACAATACATGGCCAAAATGTCGCCAGCTACAGCTGTAATACGGATGCGTTTTGCTATACGTTAGATTGTCAATGAGGCATAACAAAGACGTTAGGGAATGTGGTAGTTCATATTATTATGTGTATTATTAACACTGCATTTGTGTTTTGTTTTTGTTTTACACACATGTCATCACAATACAGTTCATAACAAATTTCAGGGAAGATAGTGTTGAAGTCGTTGTTGACTTTAATACGTTGCACGAATATGAGAAGGGTGAAACGGATGATAACAAAAAAACAAAGATTGTGCGTAAAGATTTGATTAAAGGTATGGCAATAAATAAGTAAATAGTAAAATAATAGAACTCATTGATCATTGTACTTGCCACTGTTTCAAATGAACATTAAAGACAAGCATATGTTCTAGCAAAAACTGATTTCACTTGAATTAATGTCTTCAATTTTCTTTAGAAAAAATGGATGAAATACCTAAGGATTGGAAGGACATGAAAGGAAATCTATTGGTCCATGCATTGCTGCCTACGGATGCTAATTATGTAAAGATAGCAACAGCCTTTACAGCGTCAGCTGGGGGCAATCATACTATCCAAAAGGTAAATATAAGCAGTTATTTACATTTGTAACAGTTTTGTTTCATGTACTACAAGGTATTGTGCGATGTATTTTAAATAATTATGACATACTTTTCCCACAAAGTGCCAAAAAAGATATTGTTATCACTGGAGACTTATTGAACGTAATTCTGTTAGCTTTTACATAGCGTTTACAATGTAGACGCTCCATTGGTTTTAGCTTCTCTTTTCACCGAATTGTCTGAGTTAGTTTACTCGCCTGTTCATCGGCTTCGGCGTTATGCTTTGGTAAAGGTTTGCATATGAACATTTATATAATTTGAAAAATATGATAAAGTTTGGCGTGCGAGCAGGTATCTCTGTAACTATTACAGACATTCAATTCAAATTTCACACATGTCTTCGGGTCATTGTGTAAGGTAATCAATCAAGGTCCGTAACTCTGACCCGCAATTATGCACAATTATGCCCTTTTTTGCAGTAAAAAAATCAGGCTAAAATTTGGGTGAAACAAGTTTGCTAATCGTTATATATCTACGACTGATATTCAATCAAAACTTCACACGTCTTCAGGGTCATTATATAAGGTCACTGGCCAAGGCCAGTAACTGTGATCTGCATTTCAGCAAAATTATGGACCTTTCTGTTATTATAAAAATTCAGGTTAAAGTTTGTTTAAGTCCATATCTTTATAGCTACTTCAAATATTCAATAAAGTGACCTGCATTTTATCAGAATTATGCCCCTATTCGTACTTAGAAATATTAATGTTAAAGTTTGCGTGTAGAAATATTAAGGTTAAAGTTTTCGTGCAAGACATAACTCTGTAACTACTACATCAATTCAATTGAAGCTTCACATATGTTTTCGGGTCATTATGTAAGGGCAATGACCAGGGGCCATAACTGTGACAAAGAGGTATGAATAGTCGAGCGCGTTGTCCTGAGAAAGTTCTTGTTAATCTGAACTGTTAGGTTGTTAATCTAGATAACATATGAAAACACTTTGAATATTGGTAATGTAGGTCGAAGTGAAAATAATCGTTTACTCTATAGGAGCCACATTGTACATCAGATTAAGTTGAAACTTGCGGTCAAATCCTAGAACGAATGACATAAACAACTGTTTAAGTTGTGATTACTTTGCAAGCATAGTTGATCACATCACGCATCTGAACCAAGTGAACTATAAAGGTCCATCTTGGACCACTTGTTTAATTTTACGATATCTGCTCTAAACTCACAGAATCAACTTTGCTAAAACTTCAAAGACATGCTCCAGTCTGCTGCACAAGACTGCCAATTTAGCTTTTAAATATGTATCTTAGAATGGCATCTGACTAAACTTTCTCATCCACACGATACTTCTTTTTTTAACATTTCTTTTCCGGTCTGACAAACCACACTTCAGCCAGTGTAGCAATACAGGTTCTCTTAGGCCTAACATTTTCACATTGTTGAAACTATTAAATACAAGTAGTATGTGTTTGTTCAGTTTCGAAGAGTTGTTTCAAGTAATTTATTAGAAATATATACACTAAAACAGTATTGACACCAAATCATGCATTGTACAGTGTGTAGAAATAATGGTACATTTACGTTATGATATATCTATGCCTGTTTTATTACACAGATTCAATCATATGAACGTTATTGTTAGACTCATAATAGGCAAATGATGTTACTGAAAACCATATAAAACATTTGACCTCATAAATTGATACATACATACAGACATTAGTATTGAGGTGCCACGTAAAACTTGTTTTAGTGCATATGGAAGTGCAATTACGAAATAGTATATTTATAAATTGCCGCTTAGATCGAAATGGTCCAGAACAAGTCTCTCTGGCAACAATATGCTGCAAAGAAGAAACAACTGGAAGGACAGAATCCCCAGGGAACAGTTAACGAACGATTTCTGTGGCACGGCACCTCTGCCGACACGGTGGATAGCGTCAATGCACATGGCTTCAATCGTAGCTACTGTGGAAAGAATGGTGAGTATTTAAAAAACGGGACCTTAAAGCGTTATGTTATACATTGGTTTTAATCAAATAAACAAGGTATATATCACGGCAATCTATTTAAAGAATGCGGGCTATATTTATCGTTGAGTAGCAGTGATCTCGGGCAACCTTATGGAAATGTTTTACAGGAAAGGCTTTAGGAAATTGTCTTCATAATTCTTTTCTGCGGACGATTCATCTGTACAATTGGCACGATTTTTTCTACCCTTTCGTTTCAGAAATATTCGTCCGCTTCTGTTTTCTAAAATGGGTGGTCGGATATTGATGATAAATTACCGATGTTCTGCAATCTTATTTTATCTTGTCGTAACAGTGGTGTGATCGGTTACATAGCAATAGATGTAGTGCATGGCATTGTTTTAATGGTTTTACTTTTAAATCTATAAGAAAGGTTTGGCATATTATTTGCATTACTATTCCTAATAATCATCTAAAACGGCATCAATTTGAAAAAAAAGATATACATCCGGAAGAAGTTAAATAAGAAAAAGAAACAGAAATAAGGGACTGATAATTGGACTGCATCTGCGTCGAGATATCCGTTGGGCAAGAAATGACATTCTGAGTGTTGGCTTGGCTATTATTTAGCTTTGTATTTGTGAAATCGGTGATTGTTTAAAAATCAGGGGGGTGAACGTATTCGGCACCTCGTACATGTCGGAATTCAACGACACTTTATGGGAAGCTTCATTTACAGGAAAAGGTTTGCATATTTCCAGGACGTTCTGCTTCTATGATATTTCTCAGAGTTATGGGACTTTGAAGATTTTTAATTTATAACTTGTGCGCAATTCGTCTCCAGACAATTTCTCAGCAACTATTGGCTGAATTCAATGAAACATCATGGAAAGCTTCATTGCTAAGAGGAGATGAGCATATTACCATTACATGCCGCTTCAATGTTTTTTCTCTGAGTTATGTGACTTGAAAGATTTCTGAAATTGGTATATACAGTCAGCCCTCGACAACGACACACTCCGCTCCCGTTACAAATGTCGTTATATCGAAATACCGTAAAAGCGAATTACAGTTATAAAATATAAGTCAAATAATTATAGAAGTTAAAGAGATTGTTTAGACAATACGATTTCGTGGATATGCATTACTCTTTTCAGCACAACACAAACCATTTCTTAATAGTTTCACGGAGGTGAGTTGGACCCAAAAAAATATCTTAAAATTTAATTATTTAATTAAAAGAATATCCACGAGACCAAAATTCAGAGTACTCATATGGTATTCACTATTATGTCAGTTTACGCCGAAAAACCAGATTATCACACCTTTATCATATAGCTGGCTAATCATGTGACACCGGCTGATAAAACTTGATTATGCAAATCAATAGGACCTGAGATAAATCAATAGGGCCTGAGATAAATTAACACATTTTGTGCGCCGTCAGTTTCAAATGTCGTCATAACGATTCGGTTTAGTGCATATTCTATTGACGGTTCCCGTATATTTTGCGGGAAACCGAATGTTCCGTTATAACAGGTGCCAGTTCAATGGAAAATAATCCATTCATAACAAATTGTGTCGAAAGTCGAATATTCCGTTATAATGAATGTCGTTCTAAAGAGAGACGACTGTAGTACACAGTTTGGGGGGGGGGGGGGGGCTTTTCCTCAGCAACTACTGGCTGGAATTCAACGAAACATTATGAAAAGCTTCATTGCCAATAGGAGGTGTGCAATTTACCAGGATGTTCCGCTTCAATGATTTTTAGCTGACAAAGTGCTCAAGGGTGAGCTATTGCTGTCAGTCTGTGTCCGGCGTCGTCCACAGTTTACTTCAAATAACTTATTCTCTAAAACCACTAAGCGGATTTTAACCAAACTTGGCAGGAAAGTTCCTTGGATGGTCCGTTATCAAATTCCTTCAATTCATTAAAATATGTTGAAAACTGAAGTTGTCATGGCAACCAAACGCTTAAAAACTGGAAACCTTAAAAAATCTTCTTGTCACAAACCACTGGCTGGATTTGAAAATAGTTTTCACAGAAATGCTCATTGGGTGACCCTCTACCAAATTCTTTCAAGTCATTTTGATTTGTTAAAAACATGGACGCCAGGGGGCGGGGCAGTTTTCCTTATAGAACTATATTGAAAACTTTAAAAATCTTCAAGTCTGAAACCAAAGGCTGGATTTCAAAATAATTTAACACGAATGCTCTTTTGTTGACCCTCTACCAAATTCCTTCAAATCATTTTGATACGTTAAAAAACATGGTCGCCAGGGGGCGGGGCAGTTTTCCTTATATGGTTATGTTGAAAACTGTTAAAAAACATGGCCGCCAGGGGGCGGGGCAGTTTTCCTTATATGGCTATATTGAAAACTTTAAAAATCTTCTTGTTTGAAACCACTGGCTGGATTTTCAAAATAATTTAACATAAATGTTCCTTGGGTGATCCTCTATCAAATTCCTAGAAATCATTTTGATTTGTTAAAAAACATGGCCACAGGGGGGCAGTTTTCCTTGTATGGCTATATCGAAAACTTAAAAAATCTTCTTGTCTGAAATCACTGGCTAAATTTCAAAATAATTTCACATACATGTTCCTTGGGTGACCGTCTACCAAATTCCTGGAAATCATTTTGATTCGTTAAAAATAATAGCCGCCGGTGGGCGGGACAATTTTCCTTATATGGCTATATTGAAGTCTTAACACTTGCAGTGCTGAATTGATTTCAACTGTATTATTTGCCAGTGCTGAATTGTTTTATGACAAACATAAATAATACTATGGGTGTACTAAAAGTGCTGTAAAATTAAAATTAACATAACATGTACAATTTACACAAAAATTGAACTGTAGAATGGGTATATGTTATATGATATGATGAAAAAAAAGGAACTTTACTATCAATCAGTTACCATGGTTACCATGGTAACAATAAAAATAACGAAAAAGAACATTTTTTAAGGTTTTTGTTTCTTTTTATTCATAACTAATATGTTCCCTAAGAATTGAATGTTGATAGTTGAAGAAATGTCCTTTAAACAAATAAACACAAAACGACATCCTTTGGTGAGTGTAGATACAGATAAAGTACACCACCTAACAACCACCTAACAGCAAACTGTTACTGACACCAATACAGATATTGAAATAGAACAATCCTAATACAATGCATCAGGAAGCACCTTATGCACTATTGCTTTTATTAAAAAAATACAATCTATTGTGAAATAGAATCATGTATTAAGAGTTGTGTTTATGAAGAAACAAGCAAACTGTGTTGCCATGGTTACAACATTTACTACATTCTGAAAAGTTTTGAAATAGTTTACCGTTTTATTTTGCGTCTTATTTTTTATCTAGAATATTAACTTCATATTAAGATATGCATATTACATTTTCAGTGCATAAAACAAGGACTCTTTACATTCAGATATCATTGATAGAAATAACTGCATTAAAAATATGAATAACCTAGACACAATTGAATATTATTACTAATGTTTCAGTATATTCTTCCAAAAAATGTCGGACTTATGTCAAATAATGTATAACACAGAAGCCAGAACTTCACATTGTTGGAATTGAAAGAGTATTGTTCAACATTTTAAGAATCCGAGACATATATCCCACAGAATATTTAATTCTTATGGGAAGAATGGGTTATATATATATAGTAATACTGTAAATTATGAATAAACAACAAACGTGCTGTTATAATAATTGTTTTATTTTGTTTTGTTGATTTTGTTTTATCCAGCTGGCAGATGTATTCCAGTGCTTATATGTTGCAGTTATTGATATTTGTGAAGTTTAAAATCAAGTCCATTCTAAAAAAGTGGGCAAATATACATTCATGAATAATACATTTCAGTTAGTAAATCTCAATGTAACGCTTGTTATGCTTTTCTTGAAATGAGTTACAGTTTCCAGTTAGTTGGTACAATCTAACTGTTAGCATGATGCATATAAAATTATTCCATAAAACATAACAGACAGATGTGTAGCTCTGATAAAATATACACACAATCCATGACATTGTATGGCCGATCATCTGTTAAAATCAGTTGAGGATGTAAACAAGACAGTTTTTTTGAAAATATGAATTTCAAGAATCAATGTTCTTGTAATGTAATGACATTCATCAAATAAAATACATTTAATTATTTTGTCTTAATTTGAATAATTGAATATTGTGTGTATTAAAATTGTATAGTTAAAAAACCATTACCTGTTTTGATTGTCTCTTTGCGTGAAATTGCGAGGACATGTACTTTTATTTTTTATTTGTTTTGGTTTGCACAAATCTCTATCATCTTCAGCAAATAAGCAAACATGCAAGGTAAAAGGTTACAAAAGGCTGGAACAACTCATGGAACTTCTGGTAGCTTTAAAGTTTCCACTAATTGTTGTAAACGACAATGAAATATTATCTTGGATGATATACATGTATGCTGTTGTTACCGGCATGCAAGTTTTAGTAATTAGAACAATATTTGCCGCTTATGCAGTTGATTTCAGTATAAACTATGTACCGGGTATAACAAATTAGATGCACAATAATGAAATATTTGTCAGTTGTGTTATTATGGCTGACAGAAGAGAAACAGTATTCATAAATATTAGAGACTGTAGGAACTGCCACATGATTTGCTTGCTTGACAGCTTGATTATCTTTATTAGTAACAGCGAAACAATTAGTTAACATGATATTGGTTTTGTAAAGCAAATTAATAAAATTATATATTGTGGTCAAATGTTCAAGATTATTGAAAAATGTTTCTTTAATCGTCATAGCAAATAGTAGAACACCCGTTACTGACAGTCATCTGTGCAACAGGGGTGTGGAAATATTAAAATTGTTTACTAGTCCATGGACAAGTTTATTGAAAAAATCTACCGCAATCAACAGTAACTTCTCCAAACAAAAATATAGTTTTATTCTAGGTCTTCCTTCATGATGTGTTTTCCTTAAGTAATAAATAACACACAATTTGTTATTTGAGTATATAATAATATGAAAATATTTTTTATTAACTTCCAACTAGTACATCATTTACACCCTGAAATTGTACTTGTCTACCAGGGACAAGTAGACAGGAAACATTTACTTGTCCGACAGTAAAATTACCCGCGTCAGACAAGTCGGGCATAGGATTTCCACACCCCTGAGTGCCATTGCAACAGTGCAAGCTTTGTAATCTTTCTTTAGATCTGAGATTCATCGTCTATTGGTCTTGTATAAAATTAACTAAACGTGACCAAAAGGTCATGTGATTAGTTCTTCCAAATGGCCAAGTAGTTAGATTTAACATCATATTTGCACTTTTATAAAAAAAAACTTATTTTGCGTCCTTCCAAATATGACTAATTAATTATTGACGTTATCTATTTAATTACATTTAATTGTCTGAAGTTGATTATGAATAAATTGAAAATATTCCCATATAAATTAAACCATGCCTTGAGGAATTTTTTTTACTTTTAAAATGACTTGTTTAAATGTTTTTCAAATCATCAAATAATACAGTCGTACCAATATAGAGCCGCAACGATTTAGCAATAACTTGGTTTGATTTTATTTCAAACATCATTTATTGTTGCATAGTTCGATTCGATTTATGTTTCCTTTTTACTGGCTTGGTTTTGTATACTTATGAGGCATCACTTGAAGTATAGTAGAGTTGAAATTTGTTTAATGCCATTGTAATGGTTAATGTCAGTATGTGTGCCTAATATTTAAATACAATAAGAATAAAGGAAAAACATTTGGTGATAATATTTGACATTAGATCAATAGTTCAGTGTTACAGCAACACTGATGCCATGATCAATTTACATGATGATTCTACACCATCAAACACTGTATGTATTTATGACAAATCATTTATACATATATAAAAGAGATTTGAATGGAAATTGGTTGGTTTAGTATGGACAATCGGATCGGGCCATTTACAATTGATTTATGTTTCGAAAGATGCATCAGAAGATTAGTTGCAGCTCTACTCGTCAAGCAATGCACATATATTACAATAAATAATTATATAATAAACAACATAAAATATTTACTGGAGAAAATTATCACATATTGAACAGCATATTCCATGTATGTTTATACTAATATGTACAGAAGTATTTGATTAGCCGCTGCTTATAACTCAGCATAGATAGGCCTATTCATTTCTATTCATTCATAAACAAAAGTTGAAACATTTTAAAGTAAAATTTAATTTAAAATAAAGGCACACTGGTTATCAACACGTGCACAGAAAATTTGTAAAATATTAGCTGGGAAGTTCAACATGTAAATTTAAAAAAAAACACTCGGCAGAAATCAATAACATGCAATTTTTACAATATTTTATACATGTAATTATACTCATCAGTTTTTTCCCAATCACCTTAAAAAGATGAGTAAATTGTTACACTTTAAAATAATAGTTCAGAAACTTTGGAGTACTTATGTAATTTTGTTGATTATAAAGTAAGTAGAACCGAAACAACTCATTTCAACTAAAGCAGTTTGAAAGTGAAAGTAAATTGACATAATTATAACTAGAGCCTGTGTAAGATTTCTTACCTGTTTCTGAATCCAATGATTTTGTCAATAATTGAGAGAAATCCTCAAAGCACAATAAATACTGTGCTTTTACATCGTTAAGTTCTTATTTACAGTGGAAAAGTCCTTTACATTTTGTCCCAAGTGGAAACAAACAATACGTCCGCCATTTTGTTTGTTTTGCGAGGAAATAATCTCTTGCATTTCCTGTGCAAAACAAATTAAATACAAACTAAATTGAACAATATTTACTAAAGTTAATAATTAAATTTATTTTTAAACCATGTTTGATAAGAAAACAAGCATGACACCTCATTTGTATCAATAATATTAAAGATTTTTTAACCTCATGTACAATTGTTGTAACAAAAAAATGTCGGACGTCGTTGACAGTTATTAACAGAGAAAATCAAACACTTTTATACAGTATAATTTGGATTGGAAAATGGTAAAGATTAAATAGAATGGTGCAGAAAAGTTTCAGGAATTGGATTATATACAGCATAAAGGATGTCACATTTGTATTTATTTGAAAAACGACCAGAAAGTGGAGGACATAAGGAATACAAGATTTGGCGGAAATATCCAATCTCAGCATGGACCAGGTTACCCATAGCTTGACCGGTCTCAGCACTTTAAGGGTTAAACAGTCTTTTTGTTTAAAGCCATTATGATGCTTTACACTCAGGTGAGCGACTTAGAGCCATTTTGGCACTCTTGTTCATATAGTTATGGGACTGAAATGGGTATCTTGTCCGGGCGATTTGTCAGCAATTACTGGCCAGATTTAAATGAGCCTTTGTGGGAAGCTTCATTACCAAGAGGAGGTGTGCATATTACCAGGATTTTTCGCTTCAGTGATATTAAGCTCACCTATGCGCAACGTGCTCATTGTAAACGTTTGTAATCGCCTTTTGTCCGTCGTGCTTCGTGCGTCAACATTGTCATTCAAACAACGTCTCTTCCTAAAGCACTTCGTAGATGTACACAGATATTTACCAAACCGCACAGGAATTTTGGGAGACCTTTCAAAATTGTTCCAATCGTTGCGGTCAGCTGCATGTTTAGGTCACCAGAGCTTAAAATAGATATAAAAACTGCACAATTTTAAAATATCTGAAACCGTAAGGCTGAGAACTTTCATATTTGATATGTGACATCTAGTATTCCTCTACAAAGTTTGTTCAAATTAAATAGTAAATCACATTGTCCGTCCGTCCATCTGTTCTTCCGTCCGTCCCGCTTCTTGTGCGGAATATAACTCGTAAAGTATTGAAGGGATTCAAATATTACTTTATATAATGATAGAGGACATTGATAGTAAGTGCAGAGTTCAAGGACCATTACTATTTCTTCAGTATTTACGGAGTTATCGTCCTTTGTTTAATTTTCTTGTGCTTCGTATAAATACGTTATTATTAAAGGGCTTTAAAAAAACAACACATATATTGATAGGACGTTGAGAGGAAGTGCAGAGTACAAAGACCATAACTCTTTCTTCTAGTTTTACGGAGTTATTGCTCTTTAGGTACCGTAAAAGCTCCATGTTTTAGGACACTATAAATTTTCGGACACTCTTTTTTAGCCAAAATATTTATTTTTTGACACTATATATTTTCGGACATCCTAATTTTAACCCGTAGTTAATGAATACAAATTTTCTGACATTTTATATGACAGTGGTATTTTAGCAGAATTCTAACCTGTTTGCGTTTATCCAGTGACACATTGCGCATGTGTTTTTACAACCGGATGAAGGTCATAAAACCTGGCAGATGAATGAGTGGAGGCGGTCAACCGCACTGGGTTAAGAGCCATGTGCCATAAATAATGGGTTTACCCGATTGTGTATACCGGTAGTGATATCGTATTTTAAATATGCTGTTGAAAGTATCGTATTAAGGAACCAGTCTTAACCAGTCTTATTAACCAATAAATTCTGCTTAATTTATTCACAGTTGTTTTAATCTGATACCTGTTACATTTGAAATCTATTATGCCAATTAGTGCCAATTAACAATTCAGGTATCTTCGGTACTATGCCCCTTCTCAACACGTTAAGTGTGCTAAACAGGCTCCAGTTTTATCGCACCCTATTACAAGTTGCACGAATGTTTGAAGATGTTAAAGACAATCATTTGAGATTTTTGGTTCAAGAACAAACAACAAAATCATTATGGGCCTCTTTTTTTTGCATTAATTACAGGTAAATGATGTACGAGATGGTAATCTTTGAACTCGCTCGACAAAAATGCAGTCTTGGTGTAATTTTCTATAAAACAAAATCATACATATGAAATGACTTAAAGTTAATTGCAAACATCGCTAAAAATAATAATACTATACGGCGTGGTATTTAACAAGCACGCGTAATCATTAATCGATACTATCCGTGCTTATTTGGCAAAAAACGTTATACACCGGACATATCCGAACGTAATTGCAATATAGTCATAGTGTCTATAAATTTTCGGACACCTGTAATTTGGAAATATTTTTGTGTATCCAAATTTTCGGACACGAACATTTTAATTATTTTAAGTGTCCAAAAACATAGAGCTTTCACGGTAATTTTCGTGCATAAATCTAAAAGTATTAAAGGGATTCCAATGATACTTTCATGTAAAGATATAGGGCTTTGAGAGGATTTGTTGAGAACAATGACTATAAGTCTTCTATATTTACGGATGTGTTGCCAATGGCTTAGTTTTCTTGTGCAGAACATATATACCTAGTGAAATTTTCTTGTACGGAACATAACTGAAAGTATTGAATTGATTCAAATGATATTTCATATAATGATAGATTTCTTTGATAGAAAGTGCAAGGACCATAACTCTTTCATCTGTCAAAGCACATCTTCGGAGGCATTCGTCACCTACCGTGACAACGCTTGTTTTTTGTGTGGATTTTTGCTTCATCAGCATGTTCATAATTACGAAATTTCGTGGCAGCATGCTCACATACAGTTTGAATGTCAAATTTAGTCCTGCAGTTCTAGTGATTCTAAGTCATTATGATATATCTGCCCTTCTCATTGTATTTGTAGCACTTGACAAATCGCATTGGGGAGCATCCATCAGTTTAAGTGATATAAGTCTTCTTGACACAAAATATAATCTTATTCGGAAGTGTGACTATACTGCTAAGCTGTTGTTTAAAGTAAGTTATATAAATAAGTGCTAAATTGTATGCATTTTTGGTTGACTTAAAATAACTGTTTCTAGCATTGCTGCTCAACTCCTAGACACGTTTAGTATAAATGTATGTTAGGATATATTTTATTGTGTTATTTCTATTTTTATATTGTATAATAATTTTTCTATTCCTAACCTTGTCTTCGTCTTAGATACATGTTTCGGGGTTAATGCGTGCAGCTGACTCGGCTTCAGATATCAATCGAAATGTGTCAACATTTATCACCGACTGTTTACATATTAACATTTTAGAGTTTTGTTGTCTTATTCTCTGTAGTTTCTTACTTTAGACCCTTACTTTAGAACTTGCTCGTCACTATCAGTTGAGATTATATTGTGGAGCTTTCTTCAAAGATACCAAGAAACAGATGGTTTGCTTACATATGAGTAGTAAAAGAAATACCAAGAAAAAATTATTAGTTCGATTCACAACATTTAATGTTCTGACTTGCAGCGGTAGCTTTCGGCGACGGAGTCTACTTCGCGGTGAATGCAGATTATTCTGCCCAAGATACTTACTCCAAACCAGACCCAAAGGGCGTTAAACGGATGTACTACTGTGGAGTTTTAACAGGAGAATACGCAATGGGTAGGGGTGGAATGCGTGTAACGCCACCTAAACCTTCGGGTGGAAAAAATGCATTATATGACTCAGTAACGAATGACGTACACAATCCAGTTATGTTCATAATTTTTAACGATACACAAGCTTATCCGCTTTTTATTGTAGATTTTAAGTAAAACCACATGCAACGCCGCATACATACACGTCAATAACTATATTCATAATGTGCGCAGTCTTTGTTGTCCTTTGTCTTATACATATCAATTACTGGGTTGCACTTGAACTTACTATTTGTATAATATGTCAAACAAGTTCATTTATTATAGATAGACATTGTTGAACGTATTCACCAATTTAGGAGAAATAATTATAATACTGTAGAAGATTTCTGTGTTTTTCAACCAGTGGAGAAACGTCAGGTTACGAATGTTCAGTTGGATGTTATTTTATGGATTTGTATCATGATAGGACATTGTATTATGAACTGAACGCAGACGACCGGACATACATTTAGATAATACGGTAAAAACACCCTATCTTGGTGGAGGGTATTAACTAAAAAATAGTTTATAAATTGCTTAAAAACACACTCGGCAAATATATATAATTTGGGATAGAAAATATCGAAACATCAAAGAAGTAAATCGGTCATACAAGTATGGAGTAGATATATTTGTTTTGTGCCATAGTTGTGCTATTAAATGACGAATATGTATGTACTCAACCTGTTGCTCAAAAATGAAGTATGAAGTATTTAAATGCAATAGACAGACATAATAATAATATATTTTTTTCGTTATGATCAAGGTGATACTTTCTAACTAGATCGTTGAATATTTTGTGCATTTATGTTTTGACACAATATGAGTACTTGTAATGATTATTAATAATATGCACATTCTATTGAAATGAACACTGAATTCGCCATAAAGTTCTTTCTTAACATATAGCACCTATATTTTTGGTGTGTGAGGAATCGCATGTTTGAATTTGCATTTGCGATATTTTTGCTGTATATCTATGAACATTGTAATGCATTGCTATCTTTGTCTTTTTGTATATGTAATAACGACAACAGGAGCTGCTACTTAGTAACTGATTATGTGATAAATATTTATTAGTTGATTAATTGTATTATTTCTGTGTGTGAGAAATGTGTGATTTTTTGTGTTCGTTAGTTGGTTTATCTGCTTCCAATATTGGACCCAGGAAAATCTTGGAAGGGAATCTTTATTATTGAGAAATGGGACATTGGAGTAATTCTATAACTGACGGTGAATTATTTAGCATAGTAATTGCCTTTCTTTGCTGAAATCTGCACTCTCTGAGTGCTTTCTAGTTATATTTATACTCCCACTACCAGTAGGTAAGGGGGCAATATAGGAATATAGGAATCACGTTGTCCGTCGGTATGTCTGTCGGTCGGCCTGTCCCGAAACTTGTCCAGACTCTAACTTCCCCATGCATTGAAGGATTTCTTGTCACAGATGTTGACCTAAAATGAGACGGTGAATCGCCTGCTAGAAGCGTGTGGCTACTGTTAGGGCCAAGGTCTTACTTTGAAGTGAAAGGTCAAAATAGAGCACTTTATTGACTAAATGGCGTTTCTCTAACATTCCCATGCTTTGAAAAAATTTGAAATAACTTGGCACAACTGTTCAAATATGAGACGTTGTGTCGCGCGCAAGAGCCTTTTAGGTCAAGGTCATTCTTTGAGGTCAAAGGTCAAAATTAAGTGCTTCTTGTCAAAATAACGCGTATTCGAGCTCTAACTTCCCCATGCATTGAAGGTTTCAAAACAACTTTGCACATATATTAAGCTATAATAGTTGGTATTTCGCGCGCAAGAACTGTATGGCTATCTTAATGATGAAAGTCAAGCTTTAAGGTAAAAAATAGAGCGCTTTATTATCAGAATACTGACAGTCTGGTCTCTAACTTCCCCGATCACGGAACGATTTTGAAATAACTTGGCACAAATGTTAACTTAGATTAAACGGTTTGTGGCGCAAAAGAACTGCGTGGCTACCATAAAGGTCAAGGTCATACTTTAAGGTCAAATGTCAAAATAAAACGCCTTCTTGTCAAAATACTATTTGTTTGTTTCTGACATGGAAGGATGTTAAAATATAGGAATGCTGGCAATCTTCATATAGTATGCTGCAAGCAAGAACCAGGCATGTAGCGTAAAGGTCAGCGTCACATTTAAAGGTAAATGGTCACATATAAGAAATTATATTTCTGTTCCATATTGTATTGTGCGTACAATGAGGCATTTTGCTATAACTTGGAACAAAGTGCTGACCATCGTGAGAGGTTGTGTCCCAGGCAAGAACAAGGTTTGTGATTCCAAGGTCGCACTTCAAGGTTAAATATAAGAATGCAGTTTTTGTAGGAAGCAACAGTTTGTCCAACATGGAATGGTTTTGAAATAACTTTTCTTGAGAGCTGTTATCATTTTGAGACACACTTAAGGACTAGGTCTGTAACTGAAAGTACAAGGTCATTCTTCAAGGTCAAAGGTCAAAAAAGTGTTCAGTGCATTTTACTTTCGTTTTGCATTTCAAACCCATTTTTCCTCTTGTGTAGGTCTCTTGTCAGACAATACATTTTGTCAAGGCAAAATATCTGCAAACCTCTTCATCTTTGTCAAGCGGTATGTGGGGGTATTAATCACCTTTAGTGATAGGTCTAGTTAGTTTTGTAAATACACTGCAGTATTGTAATCAGTAAGTGCGTGTGTTTTCCTACGAATCTATGTAAACAAGTTCCCTGGGAGTTAATTAACATGCAATCTGCAGATTTGCATATGATTTGTTACCTGAATCTTACCAGATATGTAACATTTTCATTGTCATATGAATAAGAGTGCATATGAATGTCTGCATGTTCTTTTGGAGAGTAAGCAATGTTTGATTTGTAGCTCGACTATTCGAAGAATAGTTGCGCTATCCAACTACCCCCGGCATAGGCGCCGGCGTCCGCGTCGGAATTGGTTCAAGTTTTTATTCAAAAGTCTTGTTACTTCAAAACAACACAAGTTATTCATTGAAACCTTCAATATACCTTTGTCATCAACTATAGTATAAGGGGCAACATTCTCCATTACTCTTTTTGTATTTTGACAGAGTTATGCCCCTTTTTCACAAATTTTCTGGTTCAAGTTTATATTCAAAAGTTTTGTAACTTCAGTACTAAATAAGCTTTTAACTTGAAACTTGAGACTAATCTTTGTCATCAACTCTAGTATTAGGAGCAACATTACCCATAACTCTATTTTGTATTTTGACAGAGTTATACCCCCTTTTCTTTTAGATTTTCTGTTTAAAGTTTATATTCAAGAGTTTTATAACTTCAAAACTACATATGTTATTCACTTGAAACTTGGAACTCACCTTTGTCATCAACTCTAGTATCAGGGGCAACATTACCCATAGCTCTGTTTTGTATTTTGACAAAGTTATGGACAGTTTTTACATATATTTCGTGGTTAAAGTTTTTGTTCCAAAAATGTATAAACTATACAAGGCTGCACTCAAAATGTTTGTATTTTAACAAATGTATGCCCCTTCCACTATCCAAAATATGTACCAACTGAAATACTTCGAAAAGTCGAGCGCGCTGTTCTCTGACAGCTCTTGTTTTTGTGTATATTGTTTATTGCTGTTCGAGTTTTGTTAAAAAATTGTTTAAATCTACGTCAGATAAATCAGGCCGCCAGAACTTTATTTGTTAACATTCAATACTTTGATGTCTATTCGTGTTTTGTGTCCATTTATTTGACGTATATTATGTACCAAAATTGTATTGGCGTTGACGTATGTATAAAAACATTCAAATACATTTTCAATTTCGAACTCGCGTTATTGTTTAGTGCTTGTGCGTGCGTGCGTGTTCGCGTGTGAAAGTACTTAAACATTTATGTCTCATAGATGCTCACTGGTGAGTACGAGATGCATCAAAATCGGACATCCATTAGAAATACAATATGATTCTATATCAGCTTTGGATGTTTTAGATTTCGACGATCAAATCAACTTGTATTCAACCGCAATTTCTAACGATCAAATTACTTGATTGCTAACGTTAAAACAATGCTGAGATTGGACTAATTTTAGCATCTTTTACTAAGTGATTTTGCTATTTGAACGTTAAATGTATCTAACTTATTATCATCGCAAATGGTTATTTATACACGCCAGTATTGTTGTAACTGATCAAGACATTTCAATCTATTATCTGGTATTTTGTTTGCAAAGGTACGAATCCTGTTCTACAAATGAAACCATCTTCATACAAATAAGCGTGGAAAATATCGTAGAGTCTAAGTAACGGTATGTTTGTGTGTAATAGAAGACGCATCAGACATGTTTGCTCAGTGACCTATTCCGTGAATCCGGTGCAATGGCCGTAGAAAAGGTTTTGAATGGTTTTAAAACGAAGTCGTAGTTGATGTGATGTGTTGCAAAGTCCATTAATATCTTACTGCAGTGAAGAGGTATTATTGATTTTCCAAACTAAAACACCATTTCCATATCATTAGAGATATGCCGTTCTTGCGGAATTTGTTTTCAACCCTGATATTTTGTCAATCAAGGTCACTGCTACTAAAAATGCTTCATCACTCGATCAAAATTTCATTTACAACTATTACCTTAAAGTGGCTGCCTGGAGTTAGTTGATTTAGGGCACATTATTTTGGGGATATCGTATTTCACATATGTCTGTATTTCAGCTACTGTGCATGGTGATGGTGTATATTTCGCGGTGAACGCAAGTTACTCGTGTAGTAACACTTACTCAAGACCAGATGCGAACGGAGTTAAAAGAATTTACTATTGTGGAGTTCTTACCGGAGAATACACGAATGGCAAAGGTGGAATGCGTGTACCTCCCCCGAAGCCATCCGGTGGTCAAAATTCCTTATATGACTCTGTAACGGATAATTCAATCAACCCAAATATGTTTATCATATTTTATGATACCCAGGCTTATCCGTTGTACATCGTACATGCCAAGTAGCTCCGACTACAAAACAAGAACGTGTTTTATATACAAGCGGTAGCAATGAATGTGTCTTAAATGATTTGCGACATGTTATCATGGTTGGACGTTGTCTTCGTTTGTTTATGTCAACATTTTATGTTTATAGTTAGTTGCATAATTCAGAAATTTACAGACAATAACCGTGTAGTTAAGTTTGTTGGGTGTTGATCGATGTGTGTTCGTGCATTTGTTTGATTAATATTACTTTTGTTTATTTTATACCAAAAAACAACACTTCGTAACAGAAATTAAGATTGAATGATATTTTCGTTGTTATAAACATGAGATCTTTCATTGTTTGTGTATGATTTGTTCGATGTTTTAGTTTCGTACTAGTGTTAATCTTTTTGCCATATAATTTGGTATTGAGAATGATGGGAAGATCAGTTCCAGCTCTTGAGTTGCAGTAGTTATTTGGAAAATTAACATCGGTAAATATATTGAAAACCATATGTATGTTTTGTACGATGTAATATATTAGTTCGTATTTGAATGTTTTCTGCCATATTATTTGTTGTTGAGCATGGGAAGAACAAATCCAACACTTAAGTTGCAGAAGTTATTGCCAGAATTAACATCGGTGAAAATGTTGAAAACCTTGATAATTCGAATTTTTAAAACATTTATAAGCACAATACAGTTTGTATTTTATCAAGATATGCTTATTATCCATTAGTGTTTTCCATATTGTGTCGGCATATTCTTGCTTAATTCACTCGAAAGCGGTAAATAATAGTTGTGAATATTTCTGTTGCCTTGAACGCTTAATATTTGTTTGTTCATTTTCTCAGAGCTGTATCTGTTTCCATCGGAGGTTTTGCTGCGTTCTTCACAGAATAAGACTTCATCGTTCGTCCATTGACAGTTTGACATTACAAAGAATTAGTGCATACGATATCGTTTAAACGTTACTTATTTAAAGTATAACGTTCAAAGTACGTCATGTACACTGTTAATGTCATGACTCATGAGAACGTTTGTTGTTGAAAGTAAACAAAAGCGTGCATTTAATTAAAGAATGGCCACGAACAGTAGCATTAGGTAATACTGTATAACATTTACACATAAGGAAACACATTATCAAAGACATGTTATGGTTAGTCTACGATTGTAGAGAACGACCCCTTTATCGTATGATGTGTTGTTACTGTTGTATGTATGGCACCATTGCTAAATAAACATGCATATGGGCCATTATTATTATTGATTTTATTGTTTAAGTGCAATTGAGACACCTAATACGGTAGACTGCAAGCCAGCAACAACAACATGCACAATTAAATTTGTCAGCAAAATGTTCAGTCTTAAAAATACGTCAACACATTATTCGGTATGGAATAAAGCAATACTTCAGGTCCTTGTTCAATCTTAAAACTGCAATTTAATACTTGAGCACATTGTTCAGCTTTTACACAATGTAAAATCATAACCGTTATGCCGCTCGCAACCAGCAAGGTGTGGAACTATTTTGTTAACAATAACAACGGTGTTAAATTGCATATATGTTTAAAATAAGTAATAGTTTCGAGCATGAAACGTGATAATATCTGACTAAAATTAAATACACACCATTTTACGTTTTGTACATTTTTATTTCCGTTTTGGTTAAGTACTTACGTTGGTTACTACATTGTGTTCCAGTTTGCGTTGTTCTGATTTGCAGTAACTACAAAAAACAACATATTATATCTCGAATATCGTTAACCCTCTACGGGTACGAACATTGTAGCGATAAGGCTGATCGATATAGAGTCTTAGTTAGGATAGTTAGTTAATATATACTTAATTATTTTTGCACTTGCATATTCTGAATACCACAGAACAGAAAAAACTCTGAAATATAGCATAATTTGCATTGAACCCTTCGGCTTCCTACTGAATGCAAAATAATGATGTTAATAATAATGATAATAATACGAGTTGTATATACATATTTTGAAGCAGAAATTTTCCTTTATATCTTCGCAGAATGTTGCAATCAATAACGGTCATGTGAATATGCACAGCAACGGTAGAGGGGCATTGTTGACATACCGGTCCCGTGACCATATCGTTGTCTGTGACGAGCGCTATTTATATAATGGGTGCTCATGGTGGGCTTTTGTGATCGCCTTTTGTCCGTCGTTCGTCGTTAACATTTACCTTGTGAACACACTATTGACCACATTTATTTATCTACGTGAAACTTGCCCAAATCATTTGTGCCAATGATATCTCGGATGAGTTCGAAGCTGGGTCATGTGGGGTCACAAACTAGGTCACAAGTTCAAATTGAAAAGAAAAAGCTTGTGAACACTCTAAAAGTCGATGTTTTTTGCCCAATCAACTCGAAACTTGCTCAGAACATTTGTTCTAATGATATCTCGGTCGAGTTCGAAAATTGTTTCGCTCCGTTCAAAGATATGGCCGCCAGGGGGCGGGGCAGTTTTCTTTATATGGCTATAGAAACAGCTTGCGAACACTCTAGACGTCACATTGTTTGCCCAATGAACATAAAGCTTGCTCAGAACATTTGTTCTTATGATATCTCGGACGAGTTCGGCAATGCTTCCGCTCCGTTGAAAAACATGGCCGCCAGTGGGGCAGGGCATTTTTCCTTATATGGCTAAAGAAAAAGCTTGCGAACACTCGAGACGTCACATTTTTTGCCCAATCAACATAAAACTTGCTCAGAACATTTGTTCTTATGCTATCTCGGCCGAGTTCGAAAATGGTTCTGGTCCGTTGAAAAAACATGGCCGCCAGGGGTACGGGCCAGTTTTGCTTATATGGCTAAAGAAAAAGCTTTACAACACTATTGAAGTCATAGTTTTTGTCCAATCAACATATAGCTATATTGAAAACTTTAAAAATATTTTGAACACTCTAGCGACTTCATTTATTGCCCAATCTTCATGAAACCTGCCCAGAACATTTGTTCTAATGATATCTCAGAGGAGTTCGAAACTCGGTAATGTGGGGTCAGAAACTAGGTCACAAGCGCATATTGAAGAAAAAGCTTGTGAACACTCTGAAAGCCACATTTGTTCCCAATCTTCTTGAAACGTTCTCAGATTTGTTTCTATGATATCTTGGACGAGTTAGAAACTGGGTCATGTGGGGTCAAAAATAGGTTACTAGAGCAAATGGAAGAAAAGGCGTGTGAACAATCTAGAAGTCACATTTTTCCCAATCTTATTGAAATGTGCTCACATTTTTACCAAGGATATATTGGACGAATGCGAAACTGGGTCATGTGGGGTTAGAAATTAGGTCACTTAGCCAAATTGAACAAAAAGCTTGTGGACACTCTAGAGGCCACTTTTATGGGCCAATCATCCCGAAACTTGATTAGAACATTCGTCCCAGGTTCAAAACCAGGTCACATGGGATCAAACACTAGGTCATCGGGCCAAATTGAAAAAAAAGCTTGTGAACACTAGAGGCTACATTTTTAGCCGAATCTTCATGAAACTTGCTCAGAACAGTTTATTTCCTTGGTCACTCAGGTGAGCGACATAGAGCAGTATGTCCATCTTGCTATTAAATGGTATAATTTTGAAAGCAAGCTGTATATTAAAATTCCTTTGTTTCAATGTATTGCATGTCAGGCAAAGGCTTTATGTGCTAGCTAATGTGATCGACGTGTCCTCATTGCATTCAGACACACAATCATATGTACTCTTATCGTTGTATTACATAGATCTGAAGAAAAAAAAACCAACTTCATTCAGTAATTTGAAAATAAAGATATTGCTATTATTAATTGCAAAACAATGAACTTAAACGTTGTACAAAACGATTTATCCTTTTCAATTGCAATTCTTTGCAAAAGGGTGGTTTGAAATAGTAAACCTTAGTAAAATGAACTTTTTTTCGAACAAACTTAAATGGTAGGATGGTTTTAAGCTGCGTGCATTTTATGGATATATTAATTGCAGTAAATTCCAGAACAGTCAACACGTTCACTGACTAAGTATCATAAATAACGTCAAACCAAATAACATATATTAGCACTATGGTATTGATATTAGGAATGTTAATTGAAGATTTTGTGAACAAAGAAATCCGTTTATTCGTATCGCAAACTGAAATTTGCCTCCAAGTAATACGTCCGCAGTTATCTTAAAGGGCCTATGTCAACAAACAATTGGATTCCTAGTGCACTATAAATGTCATTATGTGATAGAAATGCGTTATACTACGACATCAGAGGGGGTAATCACGCTATGATCAAAACGGAATCAAAATGTCGACGTTCTTGCAGAAACAGGTAGTTTTTGCCTTTTTATACTCCTTAATAGTGTGCTTTAATATTTTAATGTTGTCCACTTTCTAGACACATCAGAAAGTATTTAACGTTTGTTTCGTGTATGTCCTCGCCCTAGATCTTGACTTCACTCGGTGCACATTTTCTAAGCGGGGACTGTTCCCATGTAATTTGTGATCGTTACCAGGTTTCACGTAGGAAATCCCTCTCTCAGCATGAAATTAGATAAATAGCAAAAACAAAAATGTGTTCGGAACTTTCGTTGAATGTTTATAAATGTGTTTTGCTAGGGTCAGACATGTCAGAATCTTTTTTTTTTCAAGTTGTACGCACCAAAAATGTTTTATGATCTAAACGGGTCCCACGTCTGATATGATCACAGTGGGGTCCCGTTTTATGTCAGAAAACAGAGAAACTCATTTAAAGCTTTTCTGATCTAAATTGAAACTTGAAATCATGCTCTGGGCGAGGTATCTAATAACTAGGACGAGAACTGTCGAATGTAAACCAAATAAGAAGCAAGTGCTCTTTTGTAACATGAAAGTGACATTTGATATGTATGTCATTTCTTGTCATAATACCGCATATACATAGTTTTAGAATTTAATTTGTGTTCAATTTTCCTGTGCTACATTGCATCACCAGATGACAAGCATTACTACGATACACAATCCTGTGGTATGTAATGACTTGATTTGCTTCCATGTAGGTTCCATTATCGCCCGTCCTTTATAAAATAAAATATAAAACAAATAAACAAAAGTGTCAATGCTTTAAAACATTTTTTTTTCTATTTCTTAAATACATTTACATGTGTTTCTGTTTAAAAATAATATCACATTAAACAAACAAGTATAGATTAAAACGTTTTAAATCTGAAAAGCCATATTATTTCAGGAAGGAAAATGCCTATGTTAATATTTGTGTTTATAATTTTAAGTAAATATTTTAATTGCTATAAACATGTGAATTCAAATGCAATCACTTTGTATTTTATATTGCAGTGACCACACATATGAATTGTCCGATGATATCAATTTGTGTTCTCTAATAGTACAGAATTAACTTAGTTTGTAAATATTTGTTCAAGAGAAAACATTAGAAAAAATTTGAAGTCGTCTTATTCAGATTCTGGTGTGATTCAATCACCCTGGTGCAGCATTGGGAAAGACCTGACAAGATGCGTTGTCTACTGCAAAGCTACATAGCCACTGACTCATCTCTTATTCAAGATACTGCACAAATATAAGATGCCGGGTTTAAATAAAAGTTGTGAGACTAAATATTTACAATGTGGTGGTAAATCGAATGTCTCAAAAAAGTAATACAACTAATTTAAGATTAAAAGTACTCGCAATGCATTGTAAAGAATGATGTTAAACTGTATGACAGAGTGATTTAAAGTAATATATTAATATGAAGAAGTTATAAATGTTACCATGTATATAAGTCAGCTTATATTTTACTTTGTCTAAGTGCAAACATTATTTATCACTCATAATTTACACTTAAGGTATTAATATAAATATCCTCTATATATATGTATTTGAAGTAAACACATATTTAGCTGTTTGTAAAAGGTATGTTTGCATGTTGTGTTTAAGCAATGTTGTATTTAAGCATTACTATTGTCAATTTTGAATAGTTGTACTCTCATGTCATATGCTAAATAAACATTACATGTAGCATTATGTTTGGTTGTTTTAATGTATTTATTATAAGTATGTATTTTCAAGGTCAGCTACTAATAAAACTATATTCATGTTGAAAAGGAATTAATGTTATTTAACGTTTTTTCGCTATTTTTCAACGTTTATGAAATTACCCGTACTCCTTATTGACCAGTTGTGACTTGTCAATCAAGGATTGAGTTGACCAATAAACGGTTTATATTTCCGTGGTAAATAATCGCACATGGTTGCATACTCCAATCAATTGACTTCAAATCCTTGGACAAGCAACCTACGACAAACAGAAAGGCGGAGCGTTCTATGAATTTGCAACTGATCAATTCAACGTTGTTTCAAAGTTGCTGTTCCCTACTCGGTTAAGTCATTGCAGATATGAGATGTGTCTCAAAATATAGATTATAGTACACAATAAGTGTAATTTCAATAAGTGAGTGTTAGATACTTGTCAAGAAATAAAGTCACTGGAAGTTTTATTACCGGTATTTTATTTCTCATGACACATCATAGCACATGATATATCAATAACAAGGCAAGAAAGATCTGAACAATAATTGAGTGTCATTGATGTTCAATTGCACAATAGAATTTTAGATCGAAGCTTTAAATCACACTTATCAATGTATATGAGATCAAAATTAATATTACATAGTAAAAATGTAAACACGCGAGATCAAACATGGAACATACAATGACTTGTAGCGTTGTAAGAAATCTGAAAGAACTGCAATAATCAGTTGCAATAAGACACAAATGACTTGTGATTGAAATGATTGCTTCATTATCAATTTGAACACATTAATGAACCTTCAAAGGCAGACAATAAGATTTTTCGAACGGATATTTATATATTATATGCTATCCAGATAACAAGATTATGCTGAGAGGTTAAGTATTTCACGGTCTGTGTACACGTAAAAAGTCAATCGTATCTATCTTTACTATACGTAAATAAGGTATTACTATCTCAACTGCATATGTCTACCACTTTGACATTTTTATTATAGACTAATTGTAAGAGCAAACGACTAGTACTCATATATACGTATATAAAATGTGTGCAAAGCTTTTATTTATTAGTAAACATTCCAAACAATGGTTTATTGCTTAGAATAAAGATACAATTTGTAATAAAAAATCTGCTTTAATTTCTACATGTAATAAACGAGCATTACTATCATATCAGAGAATATAACACAACATGCTAATATATTACTAAATGAGTAGTTAAACTTTCAACTGTATATGTAACTACGAATTGTAAAAATGATAGTGATTATAAATGTTGACTATTGTTCACCTTTATAACAACTAGATGGGCATCAACTATTCCTATATAATGATTCCTAAAACAATTTCAACATGACTGTATATGCGAATTAATAGAAATTAAGATTAAGAAATGCCTGTTAATGCACCATACACTCAACATTTTCTTGCAAAGTATTGTTTGAAACACCTGTGCACTATAACCTTGTCATTGTCGAAAAACATTTTCCCACAACACCTGTAAGGTGCGTACGCTTTGTACCGTCTGACATGGCGGCTGTAGCCACTTCTTAACCTAAATTCCTAGCCACACCCCGATCATAGTCTAGTAGCAATGGCGGTTGTTTCCGTATCTCTCTGAAAATGAAAATAGCATAAACGTTATTTAATATAACAAAGACATATCAAAATGCAATATTCAATGATTATACTTTTATGACTTCAAAATTGAATGAAATCTTTCAGCACCGAGCAAGATACAATTTCAGCTTACTAAGACATTTGAATGTTGCCAAACCAACTAAGGATTTTATTAATGTCAAAACATCCACTGATATATATATATATTTGAGAAGGTGGTCTTTCTTATTATTTTATATTTTTCTATTTAGCTTAGTTCTCTTTAATGTATGCAATCTAATGCCCATAAAATAAGGTTCAATAAAGAGTGTTTACAGGAAACACATACATGTGTATGTCTAATAATGGTTTGAGCGTACACAGTTTCAAACTTTACCAGATAAGCTTCATTGAGGTTTTTCTAAATAAAACGGGACCCCTTTTTGATCAAACCAGATGTGGGACCCATTCAGATCATAAAACAATTTTGGTGCGTACAACTTAAAAAAACAATTTTGAGACGTCTGCCCCATACCAACCCTTTATATAACACACACAGAATACTCCTAGCATGTTTTTATCTTCTCTCATTTCATCAGGAAAGAGCGATTTCCGAAGTCAAACCCGGTAATGATCACAAATTATATGGAAAACAGTCCCCGCTTAGAAAATGTGCACCGAGTAATGTCGATATCTAGAGTGAAGACAGACGCGAAATAAACGCTAAACACTTTGTAACGAATGTGGCTGGAATGTGGGCGGCATTTAAATTTTTAAGCAAATAATTAAAGGGTATAAAAATGCATAAAATACCTGTTTTTGCAAGGACGTCGCCATTTTGATTCCCTTTTGATCATCACGTGATTACCCGCTCTGGATGTGTGCATTAAATAAATAAAACATATTTTATAATACACAATGAAATATTTGATAAAAAAAAGTCAGCAACAAAAAGCCTGAAAAATAAAACCCCAAGCGTGAATAGAACTCACGACTTAGGAGTCATACGAAGTATTGACAGAAAACACCAACTGCGCTATCAAGCTTGATAAGGAATCATGTGTTAAATATGGTTATACAAAATACAATATGGACGTCAAAATGTAAACATGAGAAGGGCCAAACAAACAAGACCCGTATTATAAATTGATTTTTATCTCAAAATGTATACACTCTTTTCCAATTATATATGCCTTGTTTGAACCATTATTATATGCTAATATTGATAACTGAATTTCAGATTTTTATAAGAAATTGCCCATTGAGACCCTTTTCGATGACGTAGTTCCTTTAAACATATTCAAGACATGCAGTTTGTCGTCATCATGTTAATGTTGCTGTGAGTTCGCGATATCCCAAACACCAACATTTTTGTTAAAATTAATCACATCCGAAGCCGAATGTGTATACGTCTACATTCTATACACGAGGAAAGTTTTATCACAACGTTTAAGTCAATACAAATCTACCTGTGTGTTGTTGTCAACGCCGAAATAATAGTCAGTCCGCATTTCCTGTGTTGATTATGTACATTTCGCCCATTGACGTATTACATTTCACCCCAGTTTCTGTTGAATTTATAGTTGGATTCCCGGTGTATTGAAAAATGCTTCTATTTATTACGGAATTCCAAATCTGAACAAATATGTTCGTAATTTATTATGTGTAATTTCAGATATGCATGCACTAACAAATTCCATTGTGCATGTTATTTTATAACAGTTTGTCAAATAAAGTCATGCAGATAAAAGATCTAAATATTTAATAATCGCTTATGTCTTTTCGAACAATCAGATTTTGTTTTTTTACTATAGTATGTAAGGTGTATTGTTTGCAAAATGTCATTCGTGCATGTTTGTTTTTTTAAATAAATACTTAAACACAATAGTGTTAATACTTATTGCAGGACACTGCATTTCACTTTGAATTTAATACAATGCCAATATTATGTTAATTCAAATAATTTTAATATTTTTAAATGTTAATTCATCTTTAAACATGTTGTTTTAGTACTGTCGTTAGACGTCACCATACAAGTATTGCAATATTTGATTTTAATATTTTTGTTCAAATGGAATATCAATCAACATAATTTAAGTTATTTAAATGCCTAGTACAATCCTTCTTGATTTGCCCCCAGCAGGTGCCCTGTCAGCTGAGAGAAAAGATTGCAGATAATGATATTTGATTGCGGACCAATACACAGAGTGGAATACCCCACAAATAGAGCAGACACTCCATAAACTAGGGATTTAGGTATTTTCAAGGTCGACAAATCATGGAAGTAACTTCTAGAAATCCATGATTGTTTCCAAATGAAAATGCATGTGAAACTCCCCAAATGCCATCTGATTATATTTACATTTTTGTCCCAAGTATTTCACAAGTAGTTGACACAAACACTCATTAAACATCAACCCCCTTTTTATCAGCCAAGTGTAAATTAACTTACAATACATAATGAGATAAACATCAACCAAAACACAAACACTGTCTAAGTTAGTTTTTATTTCTTTACATTATTACGTGATTACACGGAATTGATTATCCACACATGGTAATATCCCAAATTAATAATTTAATTGGCATTTTTATTATTGATAATAGCATTAAACACATAAATCAATTGTTTGTCCGTATGGAGCTTTGTGTGAGACCATTTATGATATATATATATCGCTTTGAAACCTTTTTTGGACTAATCAAGGTTTTATCATTTATAAATGTATTTTAAAATCACAATAACTGCATTCACTATACACTCCTATTCAACGAGTATCAGAAATAAATTGTGGATGAAAACTGATAGCGCGGCGTTTACGGGGAAAAACCTCATTGCTTCATCAGCTAATTATTTAAGACACTTTGCTTTGATTATTTGCGATTTTTTTTTTAATTTTCGAATACCCAGCTAACACAGTGACGCTGTATAAACGTCATATTAACGTTACGGATAACGTTGTAATAACGTTAAATTACATCGTACATATAACGGAAAAATGTAGACTCCAAAAAACGTTGTGACAACGTTATGAAATACCGTTATAAAGTAACCGAAATACAACCTTTATACAACCAAACAACATCTGTTATAAATAATTAAAACACATTATTTTTATATTATTTTATTATGACATCAAACATAGACGTTTAAATCAATTATAATATGCAGTTTTAAACAATGAATTAATCCATTAAAACTTCGATTTTCACTAAGCACAACTTGTCGCTTTATTAATCCCATCCTTTGTGTACGCGCGCGCGTAAATGAATAGCCGCAAATTCGATTTCAGAAAATAATCAAATTTGATTTGTTGGCATGTCTATTTAAGCACATTTTAGCATAATAACGTATCAATATATAGATACATATTGTATGGAATATATATATATATATATATATATATATATATATATATATATATATATATATATATATATATATATATATATATATATATATATATATATATATATATATATATATATATATATATATATATATATATATATATATATATATATATATATATATAATATATATATATCATAATTTCGTGTTTTAATCTATTACACGCGGCCGTTTGATGTTGTGAAACACGAAACTTAAAGCTAGCATCGTTATCAAAACATAAATTCATTAACCATTGATCTTTGATAAAACTACTGTTTTCACATAAATTTTATTGAAAACATTCCATAACGATTCTATTTTATTAAAATTTGTTTCCAAAACGTTTAAATTAAATAGTAGCATAAATAAAACAATAAAATGCAAACCCAAAGTACAAAGTTGCCATAACGTTGTGTGAAGGTTGTAAAAATAACGTTGTCATGTAACGTACACATAACTAATATATAACGTCCAGTCCTGGTAATAACATTCACAATTAAAAAATGAAATACCAGATATATTTATTCAGCAATATCATGAAATTCAGTCTTTTTCACATACTAATAATACACATGATGATCACAAAGTTGTGATCATAACGTTGGGCGTTAAAACGTCCGTGTAAGGTTATTTCACAACCTGACCAGAATACAACCAAATCGTAACGTTACAATAACGTTATGTGTTTGCTGAGTAAGTGTATAATATAGCATATGTAAAGCAACTGTTAAATGTAATTCTCCCACCTAACTTGTACAGTTACTACCATTTTCTTGTACGAGCTAATATATGTTTTAATTGACCTGGAGCAATATGCTGGTATGTTTGAAATATAACAGAAACCTCATCACTACAGGCTCTGATTATTATATGAACAATTATATCAGCAAAATAACATGTGATAGACATGGATGCGGTGCTGGTAATCGAACTCACGACCCCTGCAACAGAGGTTGAGTCGTAACCACAAATTAACCCTGCATAAAGCATTAACGGTATTAGGCCATACAAATTTGATTCTATGTTTAGCGTCCCCGTAATTTTTCAAAACCTAACCTACCAACCAGGCAGGTAAAAACAAACAATGGGTCGATAAAAAACACGTTTCATTCACAACTTATTCATGGCAGTGATACAAGCTAAAGCAAATGTTTACTTGAAAAATTAATACAAATCATCTTCAAATTGGGAACCTACTTTAACTGTGTATATTGACTTCTTGAAAACTTTGTTTTACAAATATTTTTAAAAACACATAAAAGTTTGTTTTTTCCAAGTTCAGTCTAAAGTCAGATTATATCATACAAACCCTGACATTTACACCAAAGAATACATGTAGATAATCACATATTCATGATCATAGAAAATTGTTTTCACATATTGTAAATTGAATATATACAAATTTAGAAGTATGTCCTAAATGGCCAATACAAAATAGTAATAAGACAAAACATACCAATTTAACGTGTTTTAGAATTATAAAGCTGTAGGTAAGTTACTGAAAAAATTACAAGATTCTAAATAAGAATTGTGTAATATAATCAACTTATTCAAGATTTCCACCAACAATATTCATTCAAAACTCAAATATAACATGAACTAAGATTCATGCCTTACATTACTTCCAATGTCATTCTTTGACTGAGATCATACAATTAAGAAATCACACACAGTGTGTCAGTATAGGCATATTTTATTCGCTTTCCATCTCGATTTTTCACATTCAATTTGTCAAAAATGTTTTATTCGTTCAGGCATCCAAAAACCTACCAGCCCGAGGACGCTAAACATGAATCAAAATTGAATGGTCTTCTTATGCAGTGTCAGTGCAATAAATATAAAATATGTTGCTGAATTATTGGTCTTATTAAATGGCAGTACGCTACATTCTTTATAACTGAATGAAATTAAATTGACGGTTATATAATAATAGTATTGTATCAGGTGCGTTACTTCGTTGTAAATGTTTAAAGGGACCTGTTCACAGATTGACGAACTGACAATTTTTGAACTTTTTGACATCGAATACAAAAATTAAAGAACAGTGTATACAAGGGAGCAAAATAACACTGCGGACCTAGAAATACACTGTAAAAACCGTTTCGTTCATTAGTAATCATCAGTTGAAATTGATAAAATTATAGCGTTTGTTTCGCTAAACAATAGAATAATTTGTAGTGTTTCTTTTGTTTTCGTTGAAACTGTTGACATCACATGGAACATTTACACACAGTAAGGTTGAACTATTATCGTCGGAATGGTCGAGTGGTCAAAGCGATAGTGTTTTAGTCCGGAGTCCCCGGGTTCGAACCTCGGGCGGACCAAATTTTTTTTCTAAATACTTTTCTTGTTCTCATACTTCAGCTTTTCAGTTCCGTTGATTGAATCTGTCAAGTTATGACATTTAATGGCATACTTCAAAAAATGCGAAAATCTGTGAACAAGTCCCTTTAAATGTAAACGATTGCAGAGTGTTTATAAACAGAACGGCACGATTTCACCTAATTCAGTAAATGGGTTAACCCATAATTATCAACTAAATTTAAAATCGACTATACACGTGCTTATTTTCTATTTATAGTAAACGGTTTACAAAGCACATTGAACGACAGCTTTACCTGAAGTATACGGAGTTCCGTTAGTTCCATCGCCTATGAATGTGTTGATGTGAAACACGATACTCGATAGTACGATAAAACGATGATGAAAACGTGAAATCACAATACTACGATGGTGAAAACGCGACAGTACGATGGTGATAACGCGATACTTCGATAATAAAACGCGATAATACGATATCATGATGATGATAATGCGATATTCTATCGCGTTTTCACCATCTTACTGTCGCGTTTTCAACATCTTACTGTCGCGTTATCATTATCGTTCTATCACGTTATCAAGGAGGTTTGCAATTGTGGTGATATGACACAGAACAATGTTTTGAATGACAACATGACCTACATGTCGTACATGAGACAGATAATCTATAAATATAATTGTTATTAAGTTGAAACGTTTGTTCTATCTTAGTAACAGTTCCTTGATCCAACCCAGCCAGTATTGAATCCCAAGTAAGATCTAAATATTAGGCATCTACGTATGAAGTTTAATTACAATATTTCAGATCGTTCTCAAGTTATTGAGCTGAGATTTTTTTGTATTTTTAGCAATTCTGACCTTGACCCCACCCACCCGTGCACGGTATTGCTATAAGGTATCTGAATATGCAGTTTCATTTCAACAGTTCAATTTATTTTGTATTTTTTAAGCCGAAACTATTTGTATTTTTTAAATACTGTTACATTCACCTTCACCCCACCCACCCCATATGCAATCGCATGCGAGGTCTCAATACATAAGGTATCTACATATGAAGTTTCATTACAAACGCTCAATTTTGTCTCGACCATTGAGCGGGAACCATCTATAATCAGTAAAACTGATCTTGACCCACCCACTCCATATGCAGTCCCAAGCGAGGTATTGGCATCAGGTACCTGCATTTGAAGTTGCATTAAAATATCTCAATTTATTCTTTAGTTAAGGAACCAAAACATTTTTATATTTTTAGTAACGGTGACATTTACCCCAACTACCCATAGGCAATTCCAAGAAATTATATGTTCATGTGCACCGGAGAGCGATAGTACGATGCTGATAACGCGACAGTACGATGTCAATAACGCGACAGTATTATGGCGATAACGCGACTGTACAATGATAACGCGACAGTACGATAATGATAATACGACAGTACGATGATTATAAAGCGACAATACGATACCGCGATATCAACAACGCGACCTCACGACATTAATATGGTGAAAACGCGATAGTAGAATGGTGAAAACACGATTGAATTTCGCATTATCATCATCGTACTATCGTATCATAGCTTTTTTGTTGTCGTAGTATCGCGTTATTATCGTGGTGTTTTCGCGTTTTCATTATCGTAGTATCGTTATTTCACGTTTTCATTATTGTTCTATCGAGTATCGCGTTTCAAAAATCAACTCATTCATAGGCGATGGCCCTAAAGGAATTTCGAACCACACGCCCCACGTCATTGACAGTAGTCGTTCGCAAGACTGTTACAGACATGCAGAATGTTAATGATTTATATAGAGAATATAGTCGGTATGCCAAATGCCAAATAGTGTCCTGACCTAAAAAAGTAGTACGCACAAAAGTTTTCGCATAAAATGCTTCTTAAACATGTCCTTTCTAAGAAACCAAATGATGCTACTTTGTCATCATTGAGGTTTTTGATATATTCAAGATGGCTTCCACGATGGCGGCCACAATTTTAAAATCGACATCTGTCCTTTAAATTACATGAAAACATGAGAAAAAAAAATGAGTATATGCATTTTATTTGTTGTTTGCAATAGCATGAAAAACATTTTTTTCAAACATTTTAAGCAAAACACCAGTTGAAAAATCAAAATGGCCAACAAAATAAAATCCAAAATTTATTATTTCCCAAGTAAAATAGTATTTGTAAAATGTTTATAGATTTCGGTAACAAAACTAGTGTTTGTATGTTATTTATTAATGATAGAATGAAAGTAATAACACGAGTCCATGTGACATCAATATTTAGCTCTCTGATCGGCATTTTTTGTAAAAACATGATTATATCCCTTAGTAGTTATTTTGTAATCAATGTTTATGTTATGTTTTGCAGAGTATATCTTTCCTGCATTCTAACAACTATAACATGACAATTCCTAGCATATTTTGAAGGCAAGTACCAATTACTATTTTATCTGCACCTAGAAATGCTTAAAGTTGCTAAATCCGGAGGTATGTTGTTACTTTAAAGTAAGGGCGCTGGCGTCACCACATACAATTATAAAAAATTCATATCAGAAATTCAGTCGGAAGAACTGGAAAATCAGATGTAGTTATAATTGCTCGATGTGGCATCCTCTGGTCGGTGTATATTCTGGCCTTCAAATGGTACTGAACAAAATGTCGTCGACAACTAATGGCGGTATGTCTTCGACCAACATTACCAATACAACATTAAGAGTAGCGCACGAACACACTCAAGAAGTCAGAAGACTGCAATCAATCATAAACTGAATCCTACGACACCACTACCGTCTTAACATACTGTCCTGACAAACACAGTCATCATTTTGATAATCGCTAGATTTTCCTGGTACCTACATTTTCGTAGTTTAAGAAGGGCTCCTAGTTTGCTCTGGTTTTGCAAAATGCATCTAGTATTGCAAATTGTAAACGGCTGTGGTACTTATTGACCTGTGTTCTCCATTCTATGTGTGTTAAATTGAAATTAGGTCATGATACAAAATGAATCATCATCACCCAGTTGCATTAAATCAATGAAGTTTTATATGAATATACGAATGTTAAAATCCCGAGACATCAGCAGGAAAGAAGTCTCAGTACCAAGAGATCTTTAAGCATACTGCGAGGACAGTTCACTTAAAACATATTTTCTTGTGGTTATAGACCTACGATGAAAGTCACATATAATAAAATGCATAACGGTTGTCAGAGTTATTTTTCACGCAACAGCTGGAAGTATTTTGGTCAAACTGTTTACAAAGCCTGTGGACCTTCTGTTTGATGTTGTTGTTGGTATTGTGCACTTTTGAATATAATTTGATAAATTCACTAAAAGTCTTATATCATGTCACCTGCTTGATTAAGTATCGAAAAAATTATATTTTGACATACCATTGCTTACCAAACAAGGGTATTAGTAAAACTGATACTTGCCAAATAATTGAATGATGTGAGGAGGTCAGATATATATTTCAAAACTAAAATTCTAAATACAATGTTGAAATGAATTATCCTGAGCCTCTCCAATTATGTTGTTTGTCAATAGTTACTAGTAAAAAGAAAATGACATCTTAATATTTCTAGAATTGTTAAACGTATTCAACTGTCAACCCTGTAAATGAACATTACATTAAAATACCATACCGACGTGCAGAAGATGAAAATACTATTGCTACAGGAAGAACAGCGGCATCTGTAAAACTAAAAAATTCTTCAATTGGTTACAGAGAAATATCCATGACAAAAATGCTACACAAATACTGTTTGAAAATATAATCAAAAGAACATAACCCGGTGAAAACTCATTAAAAAGGAACATCTTGCAATATGTTCATTTCCTCTTTGTATGAAAGCCACTAACAGTTGTCATTGAATTTCTACCAGTAGTTGCACTGCATATTAGGGACACAGAAATAATCGAAGGCCAATAGCGCACAGAGGCAAGATATCATAACATTTTGCTCATTTTCTTCTGGTACCCTCAACATGTATTGTATTGAAATCCAGCAATTCATTCTTGAGATATAGCTCTGACCAGGATAATGCACTAACTCTCTTAATTCACGGTTACTTTAGAGTAGTCCGGATATATACTGGTTGCTATGTTTATTGTGTACGAAATATGTATTTGCAGAACACAAGCGGACATTAATTTTAGTTTTCCAAAGCATACACTGAGGTCTGTTGATTCGGCATCTCAGGCAAACGTGCAAGTTGCAATATTCTGGCATTCATCTGCATTAACTGCAAGCTGAGGTTTGCTGTATAGTGCTAAACACGATGACAGAAATACGGAACCAGTTACTTAATGATTCGTGTACCGTGCAATAAATATGGTTTTCAGATTAATAAATATAAATAATACATTTAATAAATAAACAAAAATATAACATGATTCGTTAATAAACTCCTAGTTTTTACATTTGACTTCCTAGTTTATTACTAGTTCTCTATTATTTCAACTACTAGGCTTTATACAAACTTTTGAAAAGCCTGTGACATTCAGACATGCATTTGGAGAACAGCATTTGACCCAGCTCCACAAAACATATATCCTATCAGGTTTTTACGGAGCCAGAATCCAATGTCAAAGATTTTCATTCCAACAACAAATCTTGATGACAAATCCCCAGCCCCAATTTTGTCATGCAGCTTATCTGCCTACGGTTGTGCATCAGAGCAACCATGTGTAATTTTGCGTTGTGGTTGTTACTTGGCTCGCCACAATATTTTGTTGTTAGACAGTCAACTGTCAAAAAAGGTTGACAAAAAGCAAGTCAACAATTAAACGATGATGCTAGTTCTAGAGATACTGAATAAGAAAACGAAAATTGAATTGTTTTGATGGTTTTGTAAGATTTTGTTGTGTATTTACTTGCATATACATGGCATGTTAACCGAACACAAACTATATTTAAGTTGAAATGTAAATGATTCGAATATAGCATCTGCTTTATTATAGAAATTTAAATAATTATGCCCCAATCCAATGTGACGAGGTATATTGGTTTGCTAATGTAGGTCGGTCTGTCGGGTATTTCTGCTCTATAAGGTCATCACCAAACTTCATAAAATTGTTTCTGGACATACTTTCGTGGTCAAGTTCGATAATCAAGCAAATCGCTTAATTAACTGCGGAGTTGTGGCCCTTGAAATATCTAAAATTGGCATTTAGCCATTACAGCATTTAAGTGCATCAGTTTTGATACGGTGTCTATCAAATTTGATGAACATGTTTTAGGTTGCAATATCTTAACCCAGTACGATGATTAACCAAATCACCCCAGGACTTTGATTTATATAAAATTTGATTCCATTAGCAGTTTACGCCCTCTGTATCCAACTTGATATTTAAACCTAGAGGGGGCAACACTCTTTTACAAACAGCTCTTGTTAAATTAAGATCATTTAAGCATATGTTTACATAACTATTAATAGTACTGTGGCAAAAATGGTGTATTTAGAATAATCCAACCAAGTAAACACGCACTTTTCTGATTTGGCGGCCATTTTGTCGGCCATTTACAATATTATTAATCCTTTTATTTATGTTAAAATCATTTGCATGTTTGTCAAGACATTTTTTAACAACACATACATTACATACAATCGGAATATGTACTTACGCTACATATTGAAAGATATATGCCAATTTTAAATTTAAAAGGTCGCGGTGGCGTAGTGGATATGGTGTCCGCCTAGCGATCGGGAGGTCCCGGGTTCGAACCATACTGGGAGCGTTCTCAAGATCTCCACCAAAGACACCAAGTACTGGTTCTACCCAGGAAACGGACTCGAGAGTGTCTCTATAAGCCTTCGGCTTTCGATGCAATCGAGCTAAAATAAATAGGTTTAAATTAAATTAATTTTAAATTTGTGGCGGCCATCTTGGCGGCCATCTTGAATATTTCAAAATGCTCAATGATGACAAAGTTGCATCATACAGTTTCTAAGTAGGGTCATGGTATAGAATCACTTTATGCAAAAACAATTTGTGCGTACTTACTTTTTGGGTTTATCGACCGGCATACTGACTCATACTAGGTTGGTGTTGAATATAGAGGTTTATCTTGCGAAGCTTAGAAATCCGTAACCGCGAGCCTTGGTGAGCGGTTCAAGTTTTTGGGCCGAGCAAGATAAACTTCTCTTTATTCAACACCTACCTAGTATTCTATTTATCCCATCATTGTTTTCAATAGGTATTCCTTTTTCAAAAAAATTAGAATTTAAACTGGAATTCCCAAAGTTATGTCTTTGTTTACTAACTTGGCGGTAAAAGGGTCCGCGTAAAAAGTAGTGCCAGTAGTTTTACAATAAAACAATAAGATAATCAAATAATTATTTATTTCTTGGGTAACGTGAAGTTCTTTAAGCAACAAAAACAAATTGATAAAGAAATATTCAACAATCACGTTCTATTTATAGCAACGTAAAGATACAATTTGTTGGTCAGGTCATGTACATGTCCATTTTCGAAAAATGAAAGCTGGCGATTGTCTACACGTGTAAGTCGCCGAAGTGTGTAAAGAAGAAAATAATGCTTTCTGATGGATTTAATTTGTGTTTAATGCCAAAAATGGCTTTCAGCGTTATGTCCATAATTGTGGATCAGTTATTGTGTACATGAACATTCTGGATGTTGAATGGTGCGCCGAAGAACTGAGATTTGAAGGAGCTGGACAACGAGTGTTTGAAGCTGAATTGTGGGTGGGGAACAGGCGCTTCAGATGGATACTCGACATCTGTCTGGTGTTGGTCTGACTCGCTAGTTGACAAAGTAGATGCAGGTGTGACAGTGCTTGTTGCGGTGAGCTTTTTGATTTCCAGAGACTCAGTTCTGTGACCGTGTGAGGCAAATATGTTAGAATATGTTAGAATACTTTTTTTTTATCTTCGCTTACATTTTAGTAATTAATTATTGACTGGGCGTTCGTATGGCCAATGGCAGACATGATTTCTGTTGCTGGAATGTTATGTTCTCTGAGTTTTTGAACGAGGTGCTTGCGAATAGAATTATTTGTAAGGCATTTGTCTGCTTACCAGCATCAGTTGCCATCATTTTAAGCATTTTGCTCAATTTATTCATTCCAATTACTTTTCGAATAAACCACTGAACGCATTCTTTTGGATGTACCTTTTTCTCCTGAGCATCTTGCTTGATCATTTTGGTGTTTGGAGCTAAGTAAAATTGGTCATTGTCATCGCAAAAATGTGAAGGGCGTTTTTGAGCATAAATTTTGTACATAGCGACTGGGTTTCTGGGGTCATCTTCACTTGTGGCGGGGGTGGGGGGTGGGGTTTGTCCATTCGGACGCAATTTTTATACTGTAAAAACCGTTTCGTTCATTAGTAATCATCAGTTGAAATTGATAAAATTATAAAGCGTTTGTTTCGCTAAACAATATAATAATTTGTAGTGTTTCTTTTGTTTTCTTTGAAACTGTTGACATCACGTGGAACATTTACACACAGTAAGGCTGAAATATAGTCGACGTAATGGTCGAGTGGTCAAAGCGATAGTGTTTTAATCCGGAGTCCCCGGGTTCGAACCTCGGGCGGACCAATTTTTTTTTCTAAATACTTTTCTTGTTCTTATACTTCAGCTTTTCAGTTCCGATGATTGAATCTGTCAAGTTAAGACATTTAATGGCATACTTCAAAAAATGCGAAAATCTGTGAACAAGTCCCTTTAAATGTAAACGATTGCGGGGTGTTTATAAACAGAACGGCACGATTTCACCTATATTCAGTAAATGGGTTAGCCCCTAATTATCAACAAAATTTGAAATCTACTATGCACATATGCTTATGTTCTATTTATAGTAAACAGTTTACAAAGCACATTGAACGACAGCTTTACCTGAAGTATACGGAGTTCCGTTAGTTCCATCGCCTATGAATGTGTTGATTTGAAAAACCGTTACTCTGCACCTCATACTTTTGGAGTTATTGCCCTTTGTTTATTTTCATACTTAATTTTTGTCCGGAGCATAACTCTAAGACTATGAAAGCTATCAATTTGAAACCCCATAGGTAGATAGATCTCATTGAGGAGAAGTGCAGTGCACAAGAACCGTTACTCTACACCTCATACTTTTGGAGTTATTGCCATTTGTAAATTTTCATACTTATTTTTGTGTCGCATTTTTTGGTTTTAATAAGTCTTTTCTTTGCAATTAGCCAGAATGCAGTGCTTTTGAAGATTTCAATAAATCTGTTAAAACAAAATTTGAGCATTAACCTTAAGTGCTTCTTCATTTGGATTCACGTAAGCTATCCGGCGTCAGGCGACACATATCCGACTCGCGGAGTTTTAGTTTCATTAACATTTTGAATTTCCCAGAACTATTAAATTTGATATAATTCATTACATGCTATATTTGTTTAAACACTGTGAGAAATAACAAATGTCTTTATTGCTTATCAAACATGCACTTTAATTATTCAAATGTTTGGACTCTTGGTCATTCTTGACCGCAGCAGAATGGCATGTTTACAACTTTCATTTGGCATTGTTACTCAGATAAGATAATTGAATACATCGGTGGATGATATAGACTGCATTTCTTCATATTGATATTTAAGATCTTCATTTGTTTTAATTTTCATAAGCTGAAAAATAAATATTTAGAACTGGATACTGATGAGCATTGTTGCACAGTAGAACTCAAGGAATCAATAGAATGCGAGTTGCCTTTAAGTTGGAACACGCCACAAGTTCCGGTATGTAACTCACTCTTTAAAAAATATAATTGTGGATAACTGTGTCTGAAGGAAGTTGTTTTCATAAAACTTATCACATTAAACACATTAACAAAATTTGACATTTTGTAAATTACAATATTTATTATATGTTTTCGGATAATTTTTTTAAAACCCAATCAATGATGGTGAGGGATATTGCTAATGCCACTCCGTCGGTCCGTATATTAATTTTGTTTTCGCTCTCTATAATTTCAATCCGATCTTCTCCAAATTTCATTGTCAGCCAAATCGCCCCAAGAGGTGTGTTGTTATGGTTCCCTAATTATTTTTAAATTGGCTTATTTTAGCAGTTTCCGCTCTCTAAGTCAAACCGATTTTATCCGAACTTTACCAAAATTGATAAAAAGTTTTGTGACATATCATCGCCCTCCAAACTGCAGTGTTATGACTACAATTGGCATTCAAAGCAGTTTCCGCTTTTTATGTCCATCAGTTTTCATCTACCAAACTTGTTATTTTAAATTATATTGCTTTTAATATAGAGCGTACATACCTGTTTTGCAAACAGCTTTTGCTTTTATTGCGTCGTCCGTCGTCTTGGTGACGTCAGCAAATTGCTGTTCTCGTGATAGAGACTTAACTTTTTATCAAACCTTTATCAAACTTGCCTAGTTTATGTATGACCATTCAATATCAAAGAGAATCGATATTGAAGCAGATCGCACCAGGAACACCCGAGTTATTGCCCCTTTTCCGTGCAATAAAAATGCCTTTTTTTCCAAGATATAGACTTTATTCATCATCTTATCTAGACTAATTTATTCACGGTTTGTGCTTGACCGTAAGATTGCAGCAGACGCCAAAATATGGGTGAGATCGGGATAAACATACTGGATTGCCCCTTGTTTGTGAAACAAATATAATAATGGACTCTATTCAGGAAATATACTTCATTTATCTTCCAATCTCCACCAATGTTACACACTTTGGCTTAGGCCATAATGATAATATCGCATATGAAGATGCATATTGGCAAGATCGGACCAGAAACTCCAGAGTTATTGCCCCTAGTTTGTGGATACAAATCCATATGTCGTCATCAATTGGCTTGTGCATGCGATATAGACTTCTTTTTTTATATTCAATTCTGACCAATCTGACGCAGTGTGTGTGTGACCATAAATCTTAGTAGCGATTGGTAATGGGCCAGATTGCACAAGGAACGATAGAGTTGCCGCCCTTTTTCTTAAAAATAAAACAATGCAAAAATGCCTTTTTTGTCCAAAATACAGACTTTATTTTCATATAATCTTGACCAAACTTCCGCATTCAATGTTTGACCATAAGATCTCAACAGAAGCCAAAAATGGCCAGATCGTGCAACGCCCGAGTTAATGGCCCTTGTTTAAAAAACAAACACAAAGGACTTCATGCAGGATAGAAACTAATTTTGCAAGTAAACATTTGCTTTAGCTTGTACGACAGCCGCGAATAAGTTATGAAAAAAATGTTGTTGTTTTTTACCGACTTATTGTTTGTTTTGTTCGTGCCTGGTTGGTAGGGTTTGAACAACCATAGGGACGCTAAACATAGAATCAAATTTATATGGCCTTATGTACATGTTTCACATTTGTTTTCAGTTTAAAGTTTCATTCAAACTATACATTGCATTCACTTGAAATATGAAATACGTCTTTGTAATCAACTCCAGCATCAGATGCAAAATCTCCAGAACTCTGTTTAATATTGTGACACACTTTTGCCCTATTTTATCTAAGATTTTTAGAATAAATGTTAGGTTAAAAAAACCTAACATAACATTGTCATCAACTTCAGCATTCGATTAAATAAATACCATAACTCAGCTTTGTAATTTGAAAGATTTATGGCCTTTCTACTTTTAAAAAAATGCACTAACTGAAATACTTCGAAAGGTCGAGCGCACTGTCCCTGACTATAAAAACGGGTCACAAAACAATGGCGAGAGAAAATAATCTGAAAACCACGAGAGAAACCATCGCACTTGCACTGCTCAACCCGTATAGCCCATTGCACTTAATTTTCAAACCTGTCACTACAGTATGATCTTCCTTTTTGCCAGTACTCAGGTTAGCTGTTTGATGGTGTGATATCTTTAATTTAATTTACCTGTACCTAAGACTATTAGAGACAATTCGAAGGTACTGTTACATACACGCCTAAAGCCAACAGGACGGCATCAGTTACAGAGCCCTTTGGCGATGGTAGCGGCACCGTCTGGTTACTATCACAACCTTCCCGGGGCACGCAATGGCTCAGGAGAAGAAGTAAGTCAGGCACATGAGCAAATGTATTAAGGCCATCAGCACTTTAGTCAAGTAGCTGGACAAATGGGACTAGGATTTAAGCAATTGGGTCAATTGGTCAAGGGCTAGAGCAGTTGGGTCAATGGCATGAACAGTTGGGTCAAGGATCCGAAGGTAAAGGACATGGACTGATGGGATCCTATGGGCTAATTCAAGGACAATATAGTCCAACGCCCCTACTTCAACCCAGTTTTAAACGTGATCCATCTACCGGACAATACTTTGTGTTCAATGGTTTTAACTGGATGCCTGTTGCTGAAGAGTACATAAAACAAAAGCAATCGTATTTCCCGCAACCAACACCACCACCACAACAGCAGCATCTTGAAAATGGGCAGTCACAAGACAAAGTCACTGCCTTTATTACTGATGACGTTTCCGAATTCAAACAAGGTATTGATCATGTGTTTACATTGTTTCTTTAGTATTTAATTCCAGTAAAACTGCAAAACCTAAATATAAGTATTATTATTCATATTTTTTCGAGCATAAAACACGGATTGAAACGGGGCATTACTTCAACAGCATTGTCAATATCTCAAAATAGTCAATAGGCCTATTTACAACATGTTTTCACTCTAGGAGCTTCAGTTATTATATGATCGGGTTGATCGAATAAATCTGTGTCAAATTACGAAGATCTCAATAAAGGTCAGATATGTGTCATGTGGGTTGAAGCACTGAGCCACATGGTTTTTCGTTAGGGTTGATGACGGAATTCGTCTCTTAGATAACTGAAAAGTACAGTCTTAACACGTGAACACTCTTCACTCCACAATGCTGTAAAACATGATATGTAGTAGCATACATATTTATTTACAGTATTGAACACTTATGTTAGGAACCTTTTGTAAATTTGAATGCATTATGTAATATATCAGCAGTGGCGTAAATGTCGTAAACAAAGTTGTACACATAATAATACGCTTCCTTTTAACGGTATTCGCCGAATAGCCCAAGCCATTCTACTCATGTTAAGGTTTGCGTGCAACAAGTTCCTATCTTTATACCTACTACAGATATTCAACTGACACTTCACACATGTCTTTGAGTTCATTATGTTAGGTCACTGACCCATAACTCTGACAAAGCGGTATAAATAGTCGAGCGCGCTGTCGTGAGACACCTTTTGTTTTTATATCAGCAAAGAAGCAAAGAAACACATGATTTGATTGATAAGAAGTGTGTATTTGATAATACAAATACAACGGAATCATCCAGCACTGTCCTGAAATGTAAAACCTTTAGTTGGTAATAAGGGTTTATTTACTGATGAGTTCGCTAGAGTTGCATTATCTGTTAGTTTCTATAATGGCAATAATAGTGTTCCTTAATATTAATGCTGCAATATAATGTGAAATGTTACATAGTGTATGCAGTTAGTAAACATAGAATGTAATGTATAACATTCTGATTGTTAAATACCCGATGAGCGGAACGCTGAAGTAGACCAGGGTAGTGTGAATACAACTGTTAAAAAGAGAAGTCCCTAGGAACAGCCCACCAAAATTAAACTAACACATTTGCCGAGGCACATTGATGAGGAGGATGTGCAAATGTTCCTGGAAAGCAGAAAGATGGGATCCTTGTCTGTTGTGAATGTTGTTGTACATGGGGATACAAACTCTGCAATTGATTAGATGAAAAACGCTGAAGGTAACATAACGCAGTCTAACTTCATCCTCATCTTTTTAACAAATGTAAATTTGTTCCTGTCGTAGCTATCTTGTAATGTTAGGCAACATTCAGGGCTTTTCTGATCAGTCTGTGTCCATTATGAGACATATGGGGACACAATTAACTTCAAACAACTTCCTCTCAGGATATTGCGAGATTCAAACCTGCACTACTAAGTTCATATACGGGGAATAAATCTAAGCTGTTTTTTTTTTATTCTTTTAGACTGAAGGAGTCCAGTAGGATCGACTAATAAGCGGACGTAGAAAATAAAAACTATAGAGGTGAACCTGTTGTACTTTAAACAGTGGTTTAACGGAGACATTTCGAAAGATTTTCAATATTTTAAATGGGAAATAAGCAAATTATTTATTTCATTTTAAAATCAATGACATGTATGCATCACAATTAAAAATATTATCATATATGAAATAATATTTTATTAATTTTAAATCACTCAACAAACTGAAATTACCAATTAACTGGGAATAAATTGAAGCTGGTGTCCAACATTTTCCACAAGATTTGAGACCATTTGTTGCCAGTAAAGCAATAACACTTTAACGGGATCCTGATTTGTATGCATCAATATATTAAAATACATATTCAATATACAAGTTTCCGTACATGAACAGAGTTAAATCGATGGACGTACATCCCACTAAATATCTTTTATTGTAAAATTAAACGCACGAAACTCGTGTACGAACACAACACAACCGAGTATAAATATAGGAAACAATTCAAGCGCGTAAGTAATGTTAATAGAGTTCACGAGTGTCAGATGAATGTTTTCGAGCTTTACGATAAATACAATGTAATTGTCATCATATACTTTTATGACATAACACTAACACACTACAAGATAAAATATACAATTTTCCTACACTTGATTATTAATGGGTAACCTTTCTAAACAAATTAAGAAATAAAGTTTAATTATTATTAAATAGAGTTACAAAGTATTGGTAAAGAGCCACATACGTAATAGATATAAGCCGGAAACTGTCCATTATGTAAATTTTTGGACGGTTTGAGGCTTATATTTTACTTAAAACATTGCCAAACCAATTTTATTTATGTAAGCAATATTAAAACGTATGACTTGCTCAAAGATGTATATTTTATATTGATACATTACACTTTTATATTAATGATTTAAAATACCCCTAAATGAAACTCTTTATTGAATCAGTACACACAGCCCGAGGTCCACATATTTTTAAAATGATATAAAATGTTATTGGTTGATGTACGTAATGGCAGCGCACCAGATAAATGCCTTTTTCCAGCACATGTAATATATCCAGCCACTCTCCCAATTGTTGGGCAAATTCAATGAACGATTCTGATTTGGAGCATTTGCACTGTAGTACCGTTTATAAAACGCAGTTTCTACAAATATTACCGTCATGTGTTTTGGCTGTCGAACATATATAATACTAGTGTGGCAATCATTTCAATATTTAGTTTTTTTTGGTACATGTTGGCTTAGACGAAAATGGATATCACGTACAGAATATATGTACTATCATGTTAAACCTCTCACAAAATATAATTTTGGTCGATATTGTCGTAAATCGTGGTATTTTGAATATGTTAATGTCGCCAATTATATTTCTTATTATTGACAAATACCTTTGTTCATGCCTAAACTATGTAGACTATTTTTACATTAAATATTAGTATTATATCAGTGCAAAAAAGGCGCCAGAACAAACAGCGTCTGTTTGCGATACTGTGTTTCAGATAACCTAAGCTAGCACGTGCTGTCCGAAATTAACCGACTACACGCCAATATCTTACCAAAACACGTTAGATATTAGACGGCTACCCGTCCAATATTAAAATTATGGTACAGTGAGAACAATGGGATGACGTCACAGCAATGTTTTAACGATTAAATAGTATAGCTCGTAGACATTAACCTGACACTGACCTTTATGCATGAATGCACTGTATATTAAAAAACCGTTATGATAAATACATTAGTGTTTGTACTGGAAGCCAGTTACATCGAATAAGGCGTATCCCATTAAATATTCTGTTATGGTACCATTAACGTTGTGAAACACGTTCACGCACAAAACGGTTATTGAATATAGGAATCAATTCAAGCGCGTAATTTATGCTAACAGAGTTTACGAGTATCGGGTTAATGTTTGCGAGCTATACTTTTCTGTATTTGTGTATATGCGCAAAGTCAATAACACTTTAACATGTTATTTCTTTTTTGAAGTCTGTTTACATTTTGAATGTAATGTATACAAAGTTATTGTAAAATATCGAAGTCAAATTAGTTCGAAGTATATTTGCTAATTTGGGTGCGTTTGGTTTGTAATTGTATGGTGATTATTTAGGTATAGTTACTTTTTAAGGTTCTAGTTTTTACAGTAATGAATACCACCTAAGTAATTAGATAAAGGCACAAACAATTTTAACCATTCCATTTTTTTTCCTTCAAAATGTAGGGTCTGATAAACATATATTGTTGAACATTATGTATACCCTCTATTTATTTTAAATAGTAAGTGTTTATAGATTTCGATAGGATTGCCGTGCTTTCTCTAAGCCAGCAGCAGACACGTATACCTTTAATTTGACAGGGGCTCGCTAGAGATAACTCCAACTGGCTTACGACTGGACTCCCCCATTTATATATTCAATGAAAGATAAACGTACTGATTCAAAGTAAATACTTTGTTGCTGATACAGCATGATTTTTCAGATGCCCAAAGTCTCATTCAGATGGGGACCTTTCAATTTTTGTGTTGTAAAGTTGGTGTAGAAGAGGTTAATCCAGCTATATTTGAACCAGACAAGGAAATAATTGAGCAATCACCACCAAGCGTTCTCGTGACTGGATTGTCTAAATGGATTGATGAAGTAAACATCACAGTGTTTTTTGAAAACAAAAACAAGTTTGGTGTCGAAGTAATGGATATACAGTTCAATGAAGAGTCTTCATCTGCTCTCATCTTCTTTGGTTCTCCTAATGGTATCATGCAGTTTATTTCAAAATTAAATTACTTACTAGCTGTTTTATACAGGTCTCTACAATGTGTCTAGGTCCTTAACAACAAAGAAACAAGATTGTGATAAAGAACTTAAACTTCACATACTAGTAATAGTTTTCTCTAAGATTACTAGACTTCCGTATCAAAATTGCTGTTGGTGTCAGTCTAATTATTAAAAATTACATAAGTTATATAACATTTATGAACATATAATTTTTATGCCCCCGGCATCTTGATGCGGGAGGCATATAGTGATTGTCCTGTCCTTCCGTCCGTCCCTGCGTCCGTCCATCCGTCCGTCTGTCCTTCCGTCCGTGACAAGGTTAAATAGATTTTACCGTCTAGGGACGTTTTATTTGACGGTACCCAGACGGAGATACTGGTTGAAGACATCCCGGCTGGCGTTGATGAAGAAATCCTGGAGATGTTATTTTCGTCCCGAAAACTAAAATCGTGCTCAGTAGTTGATGTTGAGTTTAATGGAGTTGAGGGGAATGCCATTGTAAAATTTGACAATCCAGAAGGTATGTGTGTCTGGTCTTCTTGACTAACATCATCAAATAAATTAAATAAGAAACAGGTCTAAACATTGAAAACTCACACGGAAATGACTGTTATAAATGCTTGAATATCTGTTTTATTTTGTTGCTTTAACTACTTAGGTTGCTATCAATTCTAACATATTTTTATCCCTTGCTTATATCATCCTAATTTAGATTGATTTAGTCATTTTAATTGGGGTAGTACATGTTTATTACATCGCATTAACAGCATATTATAACTCTTTATGAATTTGATTTTATTAAATATATTAATAGAAACGTTGTTTTATTTAAATAGATACACGTGTACTTTCAGAAGCCACATTTTAAAGAGGGACTGTTTGATTTTAATATATTTATTCCAGGTCTCTTTTGCTACCCACTATTTTATAGATTTATTTTAGGCCTGATTCTCCTAGTCGTTGTATATACCTGTATATAAAGTTCGCTCTGCAGCGAAGTATTATTCTAGTTTTTAATTTCTCAAATAATACGCATTTCTGAAAATAATTTATTCTCAACATTTATTTTAATATTATTTAAGAAAATAATAGAATAAACCAACTTCTTACCTCAGTGTTATAAAGCCACCACCTTACCTTTAACTCATATCGTAATATAATATAAAAACAGGTTTATTATAAATGAAATTATTACAATAATCGATGATTTTAAATTATAATTTTCGTACAACATCATAAGTCCCTCTTTAAAATAGTAATTTGAATAATGTTAATAACCCTAATCCGCACCTTTGTAACAACGACGTTTTTGAACTTCTGGGGTAAATTTGAAACCATATTAGAGTTTTGAATAATTATCATATTATTTATAGCTTATATGCCTAATGTTAAGTTGTTATTAATTGACCAATAATTGGCGCTGCTAAATGAAGTTTCGAAGAGGAACAATGAAGCTTGTTACCATGGCAACGGTGTTCAAAATAGTAAAAAACTAGTTTTTTTACCATTTTTGTCCAAATTTTGTTTTTACAAAAACAATACTGTGTCAAATACTACACCATTTTCGCCTTTGGTTGTTACAAATTATGCTTTCTGAAATGAACATTTATTTATTACTTATGATACAAATATGTCAAACAAAAACAAAATAAACCATTCACATTGAACTGGAATCGACCCCAGTAAGACTAACTGTTGTAATATCGGATTCTCTGTCCGAATTATTGTTACGGTAATTTATGTTCCCATTGGATATATGCTATAGTAATCGATTTGAAATAACACAAGCTTAATAATGAAAACTTTACTCATTTGTTTCCATGGTAACCACTGCATCTTGTTTAAAATTATCAAGAACTGTTTGAGAAACAGGTATGTCCCCACCCTTTAGGTCTAGAGCAATCTTTACATAACCATTTGTGAGTTTGCCATGGACCTTTGACCCAATGACCCCAAAATCAATAGGAATCCTGTATATATAAAAATGTCATGGCCAACCTATCTGCCAAAATTGAAGAACCTAGACCCAAGTTTTGCTCGGACAAGACGTTACAGTTATGAGTGTTTTATTTATTATTTTGGTCAGTTTGACCTTGACCTTTGATCCAAGACGCCAAAATTGATGCAGATACCTTTCTTCTCTTAGTCAACCTAGTTTCTAAGTTTGAAGAACCTATGTCTAAGCGTTACGTAGTAATTGCCCAGATAATGTTTTAATATTATCCAATATTTAGATGATTTTTATTAACTGTTTATTAACTGTTGTCAGTTTGACCTTGATCCAATGACCCAATACTCAATAGGAATCCTCTTAGAGTCATGAAAAACCTATCAAGGACCTAGACATAATGGTTGCATAGTTATTGCCTGGACACGGTTTTACAATTATAACCTCACAGAAACATTCGTCGGAAGGACAAATCCATTGCAAATTTAATGTAAGAGGGGAACCACTCATGACATGTTAAGTACACCACTAATGGAGTAGTATAAGAACAATGTTAGCAATTATTACATTTGTTTGGTTTAGCTTTAAATTAGCAAATTCTCTATTTACATGTGTTTAAATGTTGAAATACAAGCAGCACTCTTATTTTGAGAAACTACATCTGAAGTCATGTGGTCATTTTGACCCAAGACGTACAACTTGTTTAAAAAAATGAAATAAATTACAAAAGCAGCTCAAAATTATGTATATTCTATAAAACATGCGTACAAACAATGTTTTAAAAGGAAATAATCAAATTCTAAGGGAAATAAAATGATCGCAATGGTTCACAGCCTGGGGTCAAAATGACCCCCAAAAGAGCGGATGAGGGTTAAAAATGACTTAAAAGTTCGGTTAAGCCCCATCATGGGAAACACATTTCTATCTATACTGGTATTTTACAGAATATATAGCAATAATAAATTTAATATATAGTCCTTGCATACACCCATACACTTTTAGATAGTACTGGATAACCTTCCAATTAAAATAAAATAAAATAAAATAGAAGGGGCTGTCTGTGCAAATCTATGTTTCAAAGAAGATATCTACAGTCATTGTGCAGGGGCCAAAGGAGATAATGAAAGAGGAAATGAAGATACATTTGTGATGTATTTTCGGAAGGAGGTCAGGCGGTGGTGATGTTGTGGATATTTACTTCAGATCAGATGAAAACGCCTTTTATATTACATTTAACGACGCAAATGGTAAAATTATAAATGTTTCATTGCATTGTTTAAAATAATGATATATTGTTATTTACAGTGTATCAGAAGTTAATAACATTTGGTAGTTTTGTTATTGTATGTTTTAGTATTTTTAAATCACGCGACTAATAATAATCTCCAAAAGTTCAACGTAAAGTGAATTTCTTTAAGCATTTAAAATGCATCTTGTTGGGTATTAAATAAATTTTACAAATTGATATACAACTGAACATATATATATATATATATTAAAAAATTATTTAACATTACACATGTAATGCATTCTAACAACTGTTTGTACTGCAAAGTGGAGCTCTTTATGCCAAGTCGGTCAACGAAATAGTATTCCGTGCATAAGAGCAAAACCATCGACTTAACAGTCAATAAAAACTATTAAAGACCGTGGAGTCAGATTCGTGTCCCGTAGCGACGCTGTTCAGCGGTATTTTGAAACCAATACAATGGAGGGAGGAGGTCACACAGAAAAGTTCTAGGTAGATGAAGACGATGACAATGTTTTTTACATTTAGTATAAAGACGAGTCGGGTAAGGATGGCTATTTGTTTTTCTTATCAAACTTCTGTCGTCTGATCACTACAGTGATTCTTGGTCTATAGCTACTAAGGGTGTAACGATATCACTGAAATGTATCGCGACATATCGCAATATGTTGTAATATATCGCGATATATACCGCGATATATTGACCCTATTAAAATTAGGGATAACGATGTACCGGTATATCGCGGTATCAGATCTCGCGATCATATATCTCGATTTATAATTTTTTATGCCATTATTAACAATATGTGCTGTTTATATGTTTGCCACATCTTTTCATGAGAAAATATTGTTTTATTGTTTGATTATTGTTGTTTTATATAGCATATTTTATTATTATCTTCATTAATAACTACTTCCGTCACCGTTTCAGTGTGTGTTTTTTTTTGCATTATTGTACATATCGGCTACAAAATTCAGATTATTTGATAACAGTTTTCTATCGAAACAGAATTGTTGAATTGCTGACTTTAAAAATGTAATTTGTGTGAACAAATGGCGTTGCAAGTTTAATCGTTAATGTTATTAAAAGATTGAAAACTGTAATTATCAGTTCGTTGTAAATATTGGATAGCATACACTGAACGTTTTTTTTAATAAGTAACGGTTTTATGAAAAACCTGTTCTAAATAAAATAAACATCGGAAACAATGCATACTTTTCTAGGACTGTTTGTTAATATTTGTCAGTTACGCAGACCAATAGATGCTGGACCCATATTTATAAAGATCCTTATGTTAGTCTTACCTTTAGTGGAAAAAACAATTGAACAAAAACACGCCAAAAGTTTGTGTTTGAAACGCTTTTCTTTTGAACATAACAAATAATAAATATAGAATATTATGTGAGTGTTTGATAAAGATTAGGTTTATCATGCAAGGCTCAGAAACATAGTAGCGCGAGGCTTGGAATTAAGGTGTAACGATATCACTGACTCATATCTTTTTTAGCATTTGATTTGTAAACAAAGAACCGCTTTGTGAACAATCTTAAGGTATATCTGCCACCTCATGTATATACTTTTGATGGACTACTTTTTCCACAAAAAAACGCGTGACGTCACAAAAAAGTTATTTCAAAGGATAAGAAATAGGACGGTATTTTACAGTCTATTGGTGGAAATAAGACACTCACCACTCAACATTCAATAATCACTTGTTAATGACACCGAATGCAACTATGCCGTTGTTTGCACAAGTTTACATAATTTACAATACTACTAGGCATTTGATACCTGAAAATATATACAATACTACTAGGCATTTGATACCTAAGAATATAAAAGCACTTTCATTGTAACACACAACTTAATGCAAAAAAAAACAACACAATATGGAACATGTACAATGCCAGCATGGAGTATTCATTAAATTAACTCAACATCATTGTTTTTGTCGATCGTGAGTATTTTAACCAACCAAAAAAACATAAAACAAACTTAAGATTACAAATAGTGTTCAGATTTTATAAATTTCACTATGCCTATGGCCTATGGCTATGTTATGAAAATCCAATTTTGAAAACAACAATAGAGATAAATACTTCAACCAGAAGATCACCACCATAAAAATCTGCTTGCTTACCCTTATAAATACAGCAGGTGCAAACATTGAACTACATGTATTGTTTTCTGGTAATATTTAGATCTAGTTTAAATTTTGATAATCTGCCAAATTGGACCAGAACATTTAGAGTTGGTATTTGAATAAAACATTATTTTAGCTACGGTATTGTGAAGCATTTGACATGTTTAAACATTTTGAATTAAAGCATATTGCGATATTTTATTTTGTTACGCCGTGTTTTGCATGGAATTGTTCGGGTCTATTTCAAGTTGCGCAAACATCACGAATGCATTCTATATTACTAAGCAAGGTTACAATTCAGTACATTACATGCATTTATGAGTATTGTTTTAAATACGTAAAAACAAACATTTTATTTTGTTTTTAAGCAAAAATATGAGATATACAAATATGTAGGATAAATATAATATTACCTTAGTGTCTTTGTGTACCAAGCAAGCCTCGCCGCGTAATGCTTTCTTCAATTCGTCGTAACAATTCAAGTACACAAAGACGCTAATTAACCTTATAGATCTTTGTATATCCTATTACTACAGCCAAATCGGATATAAACCTATCGTATAAACTTTAGCTTTATTATATTGCCGTATTTAGCACATGTTTATTCGATCGTCATTTAAGAACTATATGTGTTTTCATGTGACGTCATACCAAATGATGACGTTTTAGTAAACTAAAAAAACAGTGTTAAAAATGGGAAACCAAACCCTTTTTATTTTTGACATATTTGCACGCAATTTACACATGAGTTATAAACGCAGCATAATAGGATAAATAGAATAATATGTGAGTGTTGGATAAAGATCAAATTTATCATCTCGGCTCGAAACAGGGTAGTGCTCGGCAAGCCTCGCGCTGTCACTTTTCTAGGCGTCGCATGATAAATTTGATCTTAATATTACACTCACGTAATAATCTCCATTTAGTACGTGTCAAGCTCAAAAGAAAAGCGTTCCAAACACACAATTACATTGATTTTGTTTTAACTTTTGCGCCTCACGTGCCATACGACTTGACTCAACCAAGTAGCCTAATACAAGTTCTCAGAACACCATACTAGCATGATATTCTATATATATATCGTTACAGCCCTAATAGCTACAAACATCTGCCAAATACATATAAGTGAAAATGATAATATGTTAAATCACTTCAGTTTGTATTTCTTCTTGACGGACGTTTATAAACAACTGTATATTTCATTATAGTCGCTAAAGCTGTAACTGAGGGAGTACACACTCTTGATGGTTATGTACTGGATGTGTCGTTGTATTTCCCACCTGTTCCAACACCCATTTACCCAAACAAGCTGCTTATGAGAGGACTAAATTCACGGATAACAGTTAGTGTCTTAGAGCTGTACTTGGAGGCCAAAGCTGGACTAACCTTGGTACCGGGTACTATGTCTTACCATGCTGACAAAGAAGACACTGCTTTAGTTATAGTTGATGGCGACATAGGTATTTACATCGTATTTTATATGAACAAATTTAACAATTTCATTATGTGTAATCATTAGTAAGTAAGTACTTCAGTCGTTTTTTGGAAAGCTATATACAGTGCAATCTGCCTAAACCGAAACCTCTGAAAACCGAATACCTGAATAATCGAACGAATGTTCTGGTTCCGATTTGTCCGTCTTCTCTCTCTCTGTCCTATATGTATATATAAACCGAGTCATGTGTAAACTTAAAACTGAAAGACTTTTATAAAAAAATTGATCAGAGCGGAAAAAATCAAAACGAACCGCTATGTCATGTCGGGTGTCACGCTAGAATGTGATAACAAGATTATTGTTAACTTAAATGACATCAAGGACACTTATTAAGAATGATAAATATAGTACTCAGCAAGAAGCCATCCAGGGCGTTTGAAAATACCAACTAGTGAAAAGACAATCACACTTAAATTGTCATTCTATGTTCTTGTTTAATTATTGCATAAAAACTATGAATGCCTTTTCAAAACTATATTACTATATAACGATCTTATATGGTAATGCCGAGAGGCATACGTTGCATTATATAATTTAGAACATAAGTCACATAGTAAGCTCTATAAGCGTGAATCAAATTAATGATCTATTAACCATTTCTTTAAGAAATTATTGTCTACACAGTTTGCTATCACTTACTGTAAATTTTGTTTTCAAGTAGCAGTCACCTTCCTTTATTTTTTAATTCCTATACCAATATTAAAAACGTCTAAAACACGTTGTACATTACTGTTTGTTTATATCTCAAATTTAAAATAATGGAAGTTTTAAAAACCTGGTGAAAAATCAATTCAGTGAAACCGAACGATTGGCCCGGTATCAATGCCGTTACCTATATAAAACCTATTTCAGACATGCCAAAGTTGGAAGAATCGTGCAAATCAAAACCCCTTGAAGGTTGTCTCTTGCGGTTCAGTTTGGTGCCAATTACCAACTGCGTGCTCGTATCAAACATCAGTGATGCGGTGACTGAGGATTGGGTTGCTCTCTACTTGAGAACACGAGAAGAAGCTACGGGGGGCTTGTAGCAAAAGTTGACATCATTCCTACTCAGAACGGCTTTCTGGTACACTTTGCTGACTATAGAGGTGATTAGCATACGACATCCACATTTTCGTTTGTTAGTACAAAGTGTATGTCATTTTTCAGAAGTGTTCATTTTAAAAAGAAATACTAGGTTACTTAAATAATGTAGATGCAGTGTTATACATTAGCATTGTATTTTAAAATTTTATAGTTTTATAGAAACTGTTACCTTCATTTACAAGCACAAATTTAAATAAGCCCATTAAAGTACAGTATTAATTTATATACAGTTCAGTTAGTGTACACAATTATTTGTACGTAATTATGCACTGATTTGTGTACTCGCCAAATATTGTGTAAGTTCACAGAACAGCGTAATTTTACCGTCACAAATATGACATTTTCTCCTTCAACAAGGTTCATTTATTACGAGTATCAATATAATTATTTACTGACAACATAATTTTAATTACTTCTATTAATTCTTTACCAATCATAATTTTAATTACTTCTATTAAAATTCTTTACCATGGTGTCTGCGCCGACAGGTTTGTCTATATAAGTTTTCATGGATTTAACAGGGATTATACGATCCTAACATCCAAACGGGTAATGATGGAAAATAGGATACATGATCCAAGTTTGCAAAAAGATAATTCTTGTACTATATCAGATTTTTAAAATTCAATGCGACGAAATTCTTATCTGAAACCCATATCCTAAAAACGTGACAACTAATACTATTATTCCTATTTCTTTTGTATTTCTAAATCCATCTGTATGAATCCCCCCCCCCCAAAAAAACAAAACAAAAAAACTCTATCCATTATAAATTTAAAAAGAAGTCACAAACATTATTTAAATGGTAGCCAACCATTTTTCTAGAAAAAGTTATAGATACAACATAGTATTTTAGGCGGCCCTCTACCCAAATTCTTCAAATTATTTTGATTCGTCAAAAAACATGGCCGCCAGGTGAGGGGACTTTTTATGTATATGGCTATGTGGAAAATTTAGGAAGTCTTCTTGTCAGTAAAGGTTTCCTGGATGTCCCTCTACCCAAATACTTCAAATTATTTTGATTCGTTAAAAATTCCTAATTCCTCAGACTCAAACGAATTTATGGAAATCCCTGGTTGCCTCCTCTAACTAAATTTGGACAGAATGTTCGTTTAACCTAATTCTTTAGGCTCAAACGAATTTATGGAAACCTCTGGTTGCCTCATTTAACTATATTTGGCAGGGATATTCGTTTAACCTAATTCCTCAGACTCAAACGAATTTATGGAATCATCTGGTTGTCATTGCAGCTTTAAAAACTAATAAACAAAAAACACCTTAAAAATTATTGTCATAAACAATTTGCTAATTAGTTATATAACAACTAATGCTGTTAGAGAGATTTTATAGTGATTATGGCTGTATTATCCGCTGTATTGAAAACAAAAACTATTGTCAGAAGACGATGACTGATTAAAATAATTTCCCAAAAATGTGTTTTTTGCCGAATACCGTATACCCTCAAACCGTTTTGACTCGTTAACGATTTTGGCCTTCACGTGGCAAGGCAGTTTTCCATAATTTCTATATTGAATACTTGAAAATTCCTCTTGTTTGCCACTTTAAGATCTATCTGAGAATTATTGCTCAAAATTGACCGTTGTGTTACCCACTATTTAATTACTTTAAATCATTTTTGGGGTACAAACTTGACCTTCGGGGGGGGGGGGGGCGGGGCAGTGTACCCTATATTGCTAAATTAAACACTTTCAAAAACGTCTTGTCTGAAACTATTCCAGTGGATGGCCCTCTGACAGTTTCGTTAACTTCATTCTGATTTGTTAACAATTTGCAGCTAGGTGACAGCCAGGTCTGATAATAATGTATTGATTTCTATAACAAATTGGGAATATATTTGTTTGGTGACCTTTTACCAAATATATTTAAGCCAACTTTTCAGGTGTTGTATTTTAAGGAACTCGTTCGCATATTTTCGTGTTTTCCAAAATACCGACCGATGAAAGCGTTACAAACGCTTTATTATTATTATTTTTAATGATTGTCCATAAACGAGACGGTTATTCCAATATATTTATTAGTCATGAGTGTTACCTCGCTTGTTTGAATATACAGTACAATTTCTTGTTTGGCATCTATGACACAGTTTAACCCAACACACGAAGTTTACGGGGTATATAGTGAGCTTGTTAGGGCCCTGCACATTTTTTGCGGGTGCCCTGTAGTAATCACCCTCCGCGGTCCGTCTGTCCGTTCATCTGTCCGTCCGTCCGTCCGTCCACATGTTTCATGTTTTTCTTTTATAACTTCAAAACCGTTTCAGCTATTAATTTCAAAATTCATGGGTGGATAATTCTCATTAAGGAAAAGTACAGTGCACAAGAACCGTTAGTCTGCACTTCATAATTCTGGAGTTATTGCCCTTTGATAATTTTTCATTTTCAGGCGGAGTCAGCTTTTGGTTTCAGCTCTCTAACTTGAGAACGAATTGAAATATTTTAATGAAACTTCTTCCATAGATACCTTATATCGAGATCTGGCTTGGGATTACATAGGGCATGGATGGGGTCACTGTCAAGGTCACCGTTACAAAAAAATAGAAAAACGGTTTCCGCTCAATTACTCGAGAACGAATTGAGCTATTGTAATTCAACTTCATACATAGATAGCTTTTATCAAGATATAGCTTGGGATTGCATAGGGTGGGTGGGATCAAGGTCAAGGATATTCTACACTTATTGGTTATCAATGTAAACATGCATGTACTAATATATATTCCACGAAGCTTTAGGTAATCTTTGACATAGATGGAATTTCTGACATGAACTAGTTACATTAAAAAATTGGCTGATCCTTACCTTCAAAAATGCTATCAATCGGGGCCCGCTGTAACCCATGCGACAAAGTTCTAGTTGGTTTTTGGTTTCCGGATGATAACTCAAGAAAGGCATGACATATTCAAATAATTTTTGGTACACATGTGCAACATCATAGAATTCAGGACAAGTTCGATGTTGGTTACAAACCACTAAATTTTGACATAGTTATGGCCCCTTTTCGACTTAAAATTCCATAAAAACATGGTTTCCGTATAATAACTCAAGAAAGGCTTAACATATTCAACCAATTTTCAGTACACATGTGTAACATGATAAAATACAGGTCAAGTTCGATGCTAGTTACAAACCACTAAACTTTGACAGAGTTATGGCCCCTTTTCGACTTAAAATTTCCTACAAACCTGATTTTCGGATGATATCTCAACAATGGCTTCACATATTTAAATAATTATTGGTACACATGTGTAGCATCATAAAATACAGGTCAAGTTCGACTTTGGTTACAAACCACTAAATTTTGACACAGTTATGGCCCACCTTTTTGACTTAAATTCTCGAAAAACATGAACAGTAACTCATGAAGGCTTCACATATTTAATTTTTATTTGGTACATAGGTGCAACATCATGAAATACAGATCAAGTTCAACCTTGATTACAAACCACTAAATGGCTCCAATTTAAATTAAATTTTTCAAAATACACTGTTGACCATTCATACATTAAAGCATTCTCGCTGTCCATTTCTTTCGAATGGATGCCATAGTTTTGTGACATGGCCATTTTGTGGGGATATATCCGTCACTCATAAGACAATTTTTGTTTCTTAAATTGTCAATTTGTAAACATGTCCCTTTAATTTAAAAAGTATATTTTCAAAGTCATTAACCTGTAATGTATATACACTTTTGTTTATTTCTGCATTTATTGTACAGGTCCAGAAAAGATTGTTGACTGTATTGGTATTCCCTTTAGGAACCGAATTCACATTGCATTACGACCCGAATGTACATAATTGCTTGATGAATCTATCGCACATTGCTTTGTCTTTAACATTTATGTCCTTCATGCGGTTACGCATTGATCACTGCTTGTAAATGCGAACCGCATACAGCATGTATCATGATTCTGTTTGTACTAATGATGTATAATTATAGCCGCAGTTGAGGTTCAAATCAAAATTATTTGAAAAACGACGACATATGCCCCAGTCACAAATATGGAACTGCCGCCGGACGGCGTTCTTTTTACCCAAAACGGCCAAAATTGGACGGTGCCAACCAAGCAGCAGTTGCAATCGGGCGGTGGCAGCTGAAAGTTTAGCTCGTCGGACGGCCTCCGTCGAATTTTAATGAAAACTTAAAAGTTAACGGCGACCGGGCTATTTTTCGGGGTTATGGAGGCTGAAAACACGTCGGTCGGGCGTTTGCTTCGATCTTACTTTGGCCGCACGATTTTTCTATTTTTAAAACATTGTCCGATTTTGACGGCGACCGTGCGGTCACCTTCCTGGCGCTGGTAGGCGCCCAGAAAGGCACAGCTCTATGTAAAGTTATCGTCAGTGTATCGGACCGTTTTGTCTTGACTTGACACCTCTTTCAATAAATTATATTTGCAATAATCTACAATCCTGCGCGGCGACCCTCCGATTTACTTATTCACCGCACGGGCGTCGTTCGTTCATCGTTACACTTGTTACAATAACACACATTTGTAGTAACGGAATGCGCATTAAGACTTGTAAACACTGTATGTAAGCTGCCGCCTTATTATGTTGAAATCAAAATACAAAATATAACAAACAAACAACTGCTTACCTTAACTCTAGATACGCACGTTTCCTGATACAGACACACCATTCCGTCGGCTAGTGCAACGTTACTAAAAGTAATCATACCTCATGATTTAATATGCTATGTTGTTTTATGACAATTATACTTATTGACATTATATTTACATTATTTTTTATTAACAACTGGCAAATGCGAATAATATATCTTGGTAGTGTGTTATTATGTTTTGTTTATAATCAAAAACCTATTAAGTATCACTGCTTATTATCCACAAAAACACAGCATAAAGTTTTTAGATCGAAGCTAGTTTTGCTTATCATCAATCGTTATGTTGCGACGGCATTGTTATAAACTGGAGTAATACATTATGTGCATGGCATAATATTCTTTAAATATTTAGGTATGCAAAAAAAATGCATTATATTCGAAAAATGTATAATTTTATCAATGTCATTCATTACCAAATGTAGCAACTCCATGCGATACAACATGCATAAACAAATCAATGGATACAAAATCGTTATCAGAATACCATAATAGCACAGCAGCATAATAGTATATTAGGGCATTGTATTTCAGCATTCAACGTAGATTATATTCAAATATATTTGTGAATCTTTAACAAACGCGTTGATCATCATGTATCATTTGGTTGATGGTGTATTTCATTTATGATTGTGTGCTTGCGTTTCATATATAAGATGTTTACACTACATCGGTTTGCTATCTGCCATATTAAGTATATAATACACAATATCAGTAGTTTGTATAGGAACGTTGATAGTCATTGTTTACAATCGTTTTTTTTCCGCCTATTCGCACTGACTGGTTGGCAAAAGGGCTGGTTACAGATATTATAGATATGTTAAATATGCACATAGTCATTTTGTTTACTCAATCACGTAAATCAATAAGAATTTAATATGTAAACAAAACTAATGTATGTTCAAATACACGGCACAATAAATTAATGAAAAAAATATAGATTCTAAAACTTGATTAAGCGCAAAACAGACTTGACTGGTCAATATATAACTTTGTGGAGCTTAACGTTCGTTGAACTTCTAGAAATGAATAAAAAATAATTTTGTGGAAATTGATCATACATGTTACATACTAGGATGATTTGAACCTGGCCAGTTATGAGATTAATAGCCGACGTATGTTGCGCGCTCGTATACATGTGAGTGTTTCCATACACGTCTATCATCAATTTCGTCAATCTCTAACCATGATTTAGAAATCTTCAGAAATAATGAATACGTTATGGAATATTTAGAAAAAGCACGTTTAACTAATATAATTTCTAGTTCTCCTAACACATTAAAAGGTAAAGGTTCTAGTTCTAGGATTCATTACCAATAGAAAGGTGTAACATCACTTTCTGGTAAATTTCTGTTCAAGTATTCATGCAAATGAGTCTATAATACGTAATTGTGTGCATAGGAATATGTATAATAACACATGAATAGTCTTTATCTACAAGTTTTTCAAACATTACTGCTGTTACACCGTCAAAGCCGTCTATCATAAATATAAAAACATAAATTATTTAGACGTCCAAAATACTGATTAATTACTCTGGTATAATTATAAATATTAACTAGTTACTAAATAAAACTATGTATTGATATGAACATATTTGTGACATGTGCTGCAAAAATGGGTCCTATGGATAAAATCACATTGTTAGTTTTTTTTTACATTTTCATTTAGTACTATCGTTAGCAAATAAAACACTCAACAAATTATGCTTCTATCATTTTTATTTTTTGAGATATTGCCAAAAACATTATACCACCGTATAATACAAAATGTCATATTTTGTGCAAAAATAAGAACAAAAAAGTACACTTTATATTACTTATATTGATATACAAACAATACACAATGACAACACTATTATCAAAGACTATACTACAGTTGTATAAAATAAATAATTAGTTTTCATTTTTGTCCCCACACTGTTACAAACAATGTTTCAAATTACAATTTCCATGGTAACCAAATTTGAAAAATAGTTATTTAGATTAAAAACTGAGTGCACATTACCAATTTCAATTATTTAACCAAAATCTCGGTGAACACATTGTATTTGCATATAAGTATCTTATTAAGAAGTTATAAAAGTACATATTTGTGATAATTGCACTGCCATGAAATATCTTTACAAACCTGTTGGAATCAATTTATATGTATGTAGGTTTAAGACTAATAAACTGTGTTACTTATATGATATCCATAATATTTGTTTCTATCGGCTAATATACTTCTTTTAAATATGCACACTAAAGCTGATGCATAAAAGATTCATTTCATCGAAAGCACACATTGTTGAATACAGTAACTGTCTCCATAGCAACAGCATTTTAGATCCTAATCGGGCAGTATAACAAACAAACATGCAATCATGATTTAAGTAATGCATGTCACATGTATTTGTAAAAACAACCTGTATAGTTTTAGCACGCACATTAGTATTGTTTATTAATTGAATATTAAACACATGAACAAAATTAACAATATAATTTTGTGTTACTTGCATCCTTAAACGGTAGGTTTAAAAAATCTAACAAAAAGTTACTAGTATCATTTATTCAAACTTGACAACACTTGAACAATTACCCATAACATAATACTTAAACATTATAGTTTGTAACAAAAAAAAGAAACATAATTCTTCATCGTTACAAATAACAACTAAAACTTACCCAGTTTTAAAATACTTAGGTTTTGTCCACATGAAAACAAGATACATGTAATAGAGTATAATAAGATACTGGTAAATGTACAGGGCCAGTATTCAACAATTTCCTAAGGGAAATCTTAAATAGAACTTATGTGTTATACACGTGTTAATTATTTCTGTTTACAAAATCGTAAAATACTAAAACACCTAAGCAATTTTTACTAGTTTAAAACATTAAAATATAAAAAGACTTCTTCATGAAACCTCCACAGACTTAAAGAATTTTGTTATTTAAAACAACTTAGGGTTTCCCTATAGAGCTTTGTGAATAGGGCCCTGGTCAACTTAAAACGAATTTTAGAGCTTTTGTTAAGTTTAACAGTTATGGCAAAACACATTTTGTTTGTCCAGTTATGATCAAACATTATTAAATGTGTACACATTAAAACAAAAATTCAACGCGTTCATTTTTGTCTGTGATGATCCCATTTAGGAACTATAGGTAATTGGCAGGTTAGCAACAGTTGTACGACAAAACTGTCAGATTTCATCATGGAGATACCACTGCCTTTCTGAAGACAAACGGTAAAACCTGGTCCAAATATTTGGTTCACCATTGCATCAGACTGAAGGTTGACACCTGGCCTCCCCACATTTTACTTTTACCACGGACCATCAGTAAGCTTTCAACACAAGGTGCATCTACATTCTACATAAGAAACCAGATGTGGCATATTATGGTCATACCGGCACGACTTCATGACTGTTGTGGCTGTGTCCTGTATAAATAGTACAAGTACCGGTATTCTTTTGTAAACAATAACCATGATTTTGTTGTAATTAAAGGTCATCAATTTAAACTTTATATAATATAATTTAATGTCATTCATTAACTAGCAAGACCTTAATAGACGTGTTTTTTAATTAAAATGTACATATAGTAGGGATTTTTTATGACATTCATCATCAGATTAATCTCTCAAGCTTGGTATGGTTTATGTAATTTGGTGACATGATAATCTTATATCATGTGGAATAATACTCGGTTCATAGTTCATAATACATGCATGGTTGCAGCATCCATATGTCGCTATTTGTTTTCCCACAGCCAAAAATGTCAGTCACTTGATAACTTGGTGCGGCCTGCCAGCATCAAGGGGTATTCGATCCCCTAGTGTATTCCTTCGAAATATAAATTTAAGATAGCACTTTTAAGATAGAGTATCCAACAAATGAAGATATTCTGTTAAATACATTAGGCTATGGGACTGTTTTTTAAACAATGTGGAAACTGTGCACATTTTCCATGGTAATATCTTAAATCACCCCAGTGTCAAAGAAAAGAACATGCGAATGGTATATGAATCATGTATAACTATGTGCATTTTAATGCAGACTACTTACCAGTCAATTATCTCCACACAGCATAGACCAGGACGGTATTATGTTTATTATGTCCATCACAGTTGTTGAATTGGAATTTAATATACCTCTCACCAAGACCATAGTATTTAAGGTAATGGCGGAGGAAGCTTATAGCTGGGTTGGCCCCTTTTCCTGGCGCCAAGCCTTCATATGCAAGATAAAACACTTGCTTCTCTGAAAACAAATAAAACAAATATATTTTTTGCGGTTGCATCACAGTCACCTTCTTTCTGGTGGATTCAGTCAACCTAACAGTTTTCTGAACATAACAATAACCTAATTTCTAAACACAGCACATATCAAAATTTTGTACAACTTCCACCAGACGTTTTGACAAATATATTTGATGACAAAATTGCAACAAAACAAAATATTATTAAGTTCAATTTCATTTTTAACAAAGTTTCTGCTCTCATGTTATGATTAAATACTATTTCAAGTAGTAAAAACTCCTGCAGACATGTGTATTGTCAGATATTTTGGTTGGTCAGATGACCTTACAGTTACAAAGCAATGAGGCAGGTCAATCAGGCCATGCCTTAAATTCATTCAATGCTCTTAAAAAACAATCGGCCTATGAAATAAGAAACAGCGCAACTGTCTGGGCTTCTTAGGGTACCTGCTATGAGCTAGCAGATCAGAATTCAAAAACCATAAGAAACATCTAGAAGAATACAACTTGCTTTTTTACAGTTTTTATATGCAGTAAAGTTTCTTTACCAATTGTTATTGTTAATACTAATAAGTAGAAATGTTTATTGGTTTCAATGACCATTTTAAAAATTACTTATGCAAAAATATAATTTTTAACTGCGATCAATGCGCAGGCATGAGTTCAATATAAAAGATGGACAAACCAAAAGTCTATATGAAAAAAATGCAAAACACATTAATAATGTCTTGAAGACTTCCATTAGCATTTAATGGCATAATTATGTTCGCATTTTAGAAATACAAAGTAAAAGCCTTTGCAAAATTTTCTTATCAAAATTAGTACACTTATAATGTGTATATTAGTTTTTAATTACAATTTGAAATGGCCGCCACTTTAATATATTGTCTGACAAAATTACTTCCGGATCAAACTCTGCTGATAATTTTTACAAGGAAAAGGCAAATAATTCGATAGATAAACAATGACAACAACATAAAATGCCATACGTACCTGCTGAAATTGGTTTTCCACATACTAAGTCCAATAATACAGCTTTTATGTTAAAATTAACCGTAAAAACAAGGACAATTCCAATATCAAAACGACATTGTTTACAAAAAATGGCGACTAGCGACACCTTCCGCTCGGTGGAAATTACCCTTATAAACTGGTTACAAAACAGTAACATTTATTGATTTCAAGATAATTAAGGGCTAAAGAGATTAAGTTTGTTACTTATGACATTTTGTATCGAAATTACTGCATATTAATGACATACACGCTTAATTAAACAAGGAAATAATTGGAGAAAATCGTGTAGAAATTTTAATCTCGATTTTTCTCGATAACGTCTTTACCTCCACAGGACTCATTTTCGCTGACCGCGTCACATATATGATCTAATCCGGTTTTTTTTTTTTTTATCGCAAATTAAATTCCGAACACATTTTTGCATGGTGTAAATGTTGCATACAATTATTAAAGTGGTGTTAACTGGTACCAGCATCACAGTTTAATTGACCAGACATAATGTCTGCCACATGTGATTAAGTGCTCAGGTAATCCACTCCTTTACTATAAGTTATTAACTGCATGGGTAGTGTCTGATCACAATCAGGTACTAGGTATGTGCTCAAACAAGGGCGATTAAACGTAGTTTTAACAAGGTGGGTGGGAGTGGCAGTCTAACACATTTCCTAAAGTAGGTGAAAAAATATTATTAAATAAAAGTAAATTATGGCATGCAGAAAATGGTTTAACAATTATTACCCATTCGGGCCATGTTTTCTACATTTAAAGAGAGATTCTGCTATAACTCACCATTGTCATGTGTCCCAGGCATAAACAACGTCTGTGGGTCCAAGTTTACACTTAAAGGTCAAATGTAATAATGATTTGTTTAGGAAGCATAATTTGTCCAACATGGAATGATTACAAAAAATACGATCTGGAGTGATGTTCATTATGTGATCCAGGCAAAGACCAGGGCTGTAGCAGAGCTCTTCAAGTTCAAAGGTCAAAATAGCTGTCCAGAGCATATATTGTACTCTTGTTTTGCATTTCAATCCAATGTTTCCTCTTATGCAGGTCATTTGAGAGTCTAAACATTGTTCTGTGTCAAAGCATCAAAACTGCAAACCTCTTAATCTGCGTCAACGCGGTATGTGGGGATATTCATCACCATATATGATAGCTCTAGTTGAGGGTTATGTTTATAAATTGTTTATAAATTGTTTGAATCATTTAATATATCAAAATCATCACCTGTTTAAAGGAACAGGTTTAATTTGATAAAGATTTTATTGTAACAAATACAATTGAAATGAAGCTGAATTGCCAATTTCAAAGATATTGCACAAAATGTTCGGTTCCTCACCCTCAACCAAAATCATGAAATATTGGTGCAGTTGACCTTTGACAAACTTAAAGGTATCGATGGTTAATACGGTGTAACATTTAAAAAAATTAAATTAAATTAAATAAACTGTTCATTTAATAATTGCTTAAAATATAGGTTTCGTTTTTTTTATAAACAAAAATATGTTATATGTATAATTATAAAATATTGCCACTGTGACACTTTACGGGCATGGGAAAATTAGTAGTTGTAATAAAATCGATGTGAATGAAATTGAAGCTTGCGATTTTGAAGGCATGAGTTTGAATCCTGCTGGAACCATGCATCGAACAAATATTTTAAGGCATTGTATACATTTTTTCTTAAAAAAAAGCATCAATTTAATATCGCTACTTGAGCAATGTGTTCGTGAAAAATGGGAATATGTCTAGTTGCTAATACAAGTCTATATTTATGGGAAACACCGTTGATACGCCCCTTTAGCATGTTCTTAAACTCGAGGACCAAATTAAAATAGTTCGATAAAATGTGTCTTGGGTGACCTCAAATAATTTGATTTGTTAAAAACGTTGCCGCAAGGGTTAAAGACAATTTACATTATATGGTTATTGACAACTTTGAAAATCCCATTAACTAATAGACACACTTCATAAATAATTTGCAGAATAGCATTCAGATCATCAACACAGTAATATACACATAAGACAAGACAGCACATACAATAATTCAAATTGGGTTAAATACATGGACACAGAGATTTATTTTTCCAGTTACGTGTTACACTATTCACAAACCTTAAGGTGAGCGAACCAGTGCCGCTTTCGCCATGTTTAGTTTGCCAGTATAATGAATTAGTAAAAATACTTGAATCGGGACATTGAAACAAATACAGCAGTCAGCTGTATTTTGGCCGAATCTCAAACAGTGTAAGTCAAGTACACCTTCCTAATATTCGGCGATAATATTGTTACAACTGCATAATTTTTGGCCGAAGCACAGACCGTGCAAGTCAAGTACACTTTCCTAACATTCGGGCGATACTATTGTTACAACTGCATAATGGTGCGCATGATTACTAATTAGTATGCATCCAATTGTTCAGTTTTGTTTATGGAACGTTCTTGCATACCTTGTTTTAGACCGCGGTTGTTATGAGTTTATTATTTGGAATGTGGGTAACATTCATTTCCACTGCTACTAAAATAGGAAAAACAGGCACATTTATTTGAGATTGAATTGCTTTTGATATTGTGTGAAAACGATAATGTTGTAGTTATTTGCTACGCGGAATTATATAATCTTAGCTAAGAGGCACAGTTTGTAATCAGTTACTTGACATATACAATATGCACTATTGGTACACTTATTAATATACACTATGGACACTTGTTGAAATACTGCCATATATAAGGCTTTGTCGATAACTGTCATAGTAACCAAAATCTTGCTTCTTTTGAGTAACTTGTGTAGATTAAAATTCGAGTAAAATTGTCAACTTTGATAAACTGATAATATACTTGTATTATGTTTATCAGTTTAGTACATATATATACATTTCAGCGACGGTATATGGTGATGGGGTGTACTTTGCTGTTGCCCCAAATTACTCTTGTCAGAATACATATGCAGTACCTGATGCAAACGGTGTGAAAAGAATTTACTACTGTGGAGTTCTTACTGGAGAATACACTAATGGTCAGCGTGGAATGCGTGTACCGCCTTCGAAGCCATCTGGGGGTAAAAATGCATTATACGACTCTGTTACGGATAATCCACTCAACCCCGGAATGTTTATCATATTTAATGATACACAGGCGTATCCGTTATTCATTATACATGTCAAATAGTTTATAACAAAAGGCTTTAAGTCTTCAGGAGTTGGCAATGTAAATGTCCAAAATAATTGCGACGTGTAACTGTTTGAACAATGTAGTTTTCTTCGTGTCATGACATCCATATTTTATGTTGTTGAATATCGAAATAGTTTACAAACTGTAACTTCTGTTGATTCTTAAATGTATGTTATGTACATCTATAGTATTGTGTTCTTATTAACGTGTTTGTCTGCATACCTTTGTTAAATCTATTATTTTGATGCTAATGGCTTCATTTTGCACCTGTATTCAAGTAAGATCAGTTATAGTATTGTTGGAATATACAATCGTTTTTCGCAAATTTATTCTAAACCTATACAAACGCTCTTTTCCTGTAAAAAGTGACAATTCCCAGCATTTCTTAGCCGATTTTCGGAATAATTGTGTACTGTTTTCTGTTTTTCTGTATTATTAGACAAACATAACTGTCGGAAAGTGGTTAAAACCTGTAAAATACGTATCTTTTCAAATTACACTGGGAAAATACTGTTTGCCTTCAAGGCCCTTGAATTGGTCACGCACGAGTGGGGTTTCCACCCATCTGGGAAATGTTAAGGTCGTTTGAAAGAAAATTGAAAGTCACATCAACACTTAAATTTAGAAAATAGAAGAGTAAAAATTGATTGAAATATATGCAATGCAAAAGTGGCGGTTTAGCATTTTGCCTCGGTATACATCAAGTTCTGCATAATGTGTGTGAGCTATATGTGTTGACTGTTTTGAAATCTACATATTCGTGTTTGAATTACTGTACTTCCACATGACTGGTTAAAGTTAAGAATTTGAAAAACAATACCACCACGCTGACAGATCCACTAACTATTGCAAAATTATTGGTAAATGAGATATTTACAAAAAGTTTTCATTTAAATTTTAGGTATTTACGAAACTGTCCGGGAACATGAGTTATATATATTATTATCTAATAAGATCCTCTTATGGTTTCATTATTTTCATATTCCATATGTCAACAATTGCATGTTCAGTTCACTTTTTTTCATGGAAATTATTTGTATTGTGATTAAGGATATCGTCGAAATATTCGCGTTTTTATTCAATCGATTTTTGGAATGGTTGCACAAATTCGTGTTAATTTCTTTGGGTTTTGTAACCTAGATGACACAATAAAGTATCTGTTTAGTATCGATGATCTTCTACATTATCGTCGAATCTTTAACAACAAATTGAACTTTTCTAATTAAGCATTTTTTTTCAAATCCATATATTTTGGAAACGTACCGATATTTATTGGCACATTTGATCAATTATTTTGACCTACGCTGACGGAAAACGCGGTATCAAGTATCTGTGAAACAAATCTTGTTGAAAAATAAATGCTTCCTACAATCAGAAAATTATTATGTTAAACAATTCTATAAAGTCTGCGAATAATCGAATAACATTTTAACTATTCGAATAGCGATCGTATAGCGATCATTTAGCCAAATATTCGAAAAGTATTTTCATCTCTAATTGTAATACATATTGTATGTTTTGTGTACATGTATGCCACATGAAAATATGAATATTTCAAAATAACATTTGGACGATTGTTGTTTATTTATTTGTCGCAGCCTCCTTTTTTTCAGTACATGGACGTTGTAATAACCTAAGGAATATGCAATGACATCAAGAAAATGAAGAAAAAAATCACTGTAAGCAGGGAGTGTCTAATGATTGTATAAATTGTGTTGAGTGTTTTATGATTATGACCTTTAAGAAACTTCGTCAGACTGCAACAGCGTGTGACTATTTGACTGAACAGCGCACTACAAAGCGCAACATAAAAACGCGATTAAAACAGTGGTCATTGCCTTGTATATAAGGTCGCTATTTTCAGAAGTAACGTGCGTCCAGAATAAATGCGAGGGGGGCCATATTTGGACTTCTAATATTGAATTATGCTTAGATGGGTGTTGTAATGAAGCATGTCTTATATTAAATTGCTTTCACTGTTGAAAATTGTAACGCATATCAAGTTGAACGTATTAAAATTATAATCATATATAGTACGTTTGTTATAATGCTCCCTGAAGTGTCTCGAGGTGAGACATAGAAGTTACTTTGTGTGTTCGTCCTTCCGTCCCGTAATCTCGTCCCGTAATCTTGTCCGAGCGATTGGAGGTTTAATAGTGAGGGCAAGAGCTGCAACGATTTAGACATATCTTGATTCGATTTCGATTATAAAAATCATTTACTTGAATATTTTGAATCAATTTATGTTTTCTTTTTACATGCTTGTTTTTTGCGTATAATTTAGGACAAAATGACTAGTATACTGTGTTATAACATTATATACACTGTTTATAGGCACATACTATGATTACTATCCACTGATGATAATGTTTCAGCACTAGGTCAATACAAAAGCAATCATGATGGTATGATCGATTTACGTGATCAATGGACACAAAACATAATGTTCTATAACATAAATTTTATGACTGATAACATAAATTAAAAAGAGAGACGAATCGAATCGAAATGTGTTGGTTTACTATCTATAATGGGTTCATTTACAATCGATGCATCGAAAACTTCGTTGTAACTCTAGTTTTTGCATAGTACCGGCACCGGACGTACCACACAAGTGATTGTCTTGGAGTTATAGGCCTTTCATGATGGCAGCATTTAGTATTTAATGAATACTTCTCATCCGGGCTCTTTCTCAGCAGCCACTGGCAGGTATACAACGAGACCTAATGGCAACGTTCATTACCAAAAGAAGGTTGCGTAGTAGCAGGCTGTTAAGTTACTTGAAGCTTCTGATGGTAGCTGCAATTGGTGTATCGTGCACAATTCTTGTCCAGACCTATTGTGTTTTCGTACCTATACGGTTTTCGTACCTATAGGGTTGTGCATAGTATCAGTTATTTTTGCTTCAGTGTGTGTCTGCAGACGATAACTGTATATATAGTATGTTGTGCACAATTCTTGTCCATGATATTTCCCATTAACTGAGATTTCGGCGATTGTTTCACACAGTTAATGGTATTTGGTTATAGTTTCATAGCTATGTTGTATACCACGTTGTATATTGTCACTGAGTTTTAGCTCGACTATTCGAAGAATATGTGATTTTTCCTAATCGCCCTGGCTTGGATGGGCCGCATCTGTACCCAGTTAAAAATCCTAAAATCACAAATGTTATGCACTTGATCCTTGAAAAATACCTTCAACTTATCAACTGCAGGTGCAACAATCCTCATGACTCTGTTTTCTATTTTGAAGGGGTTATAATAATATTTCCAGGTGAAGTCTTTGGTTCAAACGCTCTATAATTTATAAACTACATAATGGATCGACTTTAAATGCGTAATATAAAACTGTCACCACATTTAGCATTACATGCATTACTATATTGTTAGGGTGATGTGTCCCTTTTTCACTTCGAATTTCATGTTAAAATGTAGGTTCCAATTAAAGCATTTCTGCATCATGTATCGCGATAAAAACACATTTTATTAGATAGTGTTTTACAGAGAAGCTGAATAAAACGTTGACTTTTTTTTAAATAAGCAGTTTGCACATACTTACAGACGTACACACGTTCGGACGTACGGACAAACGCGCGCGATTCCTAAAAAGCAAACTTAGTAATATTCACGTACAATTACATAATCAAGGACGATCAACAATTTATTAAATACGTGTCTATCACTAATCGTTACTAAGCGTACATAATTGTATTTCAATCGCCATACTAATTATTGCGTACAGTCGTAACTAGGCGTACAGTCAAAAAACAAACAGTGACTGTATAAATCGGTAAACATCTAGGCCGTTACAAACATTATCCGTTCTCAGTTACTATCTATAGTTTAATAAGTGTTTATAAGAGTCAATCAACATACAGGTTTACACATTTACGCGAAATCCAAAGAATTACATGGAAATTAATAAAAAAATTATAGATTATTTCAGCATATACACGTGATCAGAAACCAACTAAACCACACTTTCTATTTACATCACAAAGCTTATGAGTCACAAATAGGACCATTATTAACACAAAAGTTTAAATTCCGTTATATTTAGCCTGAAAGTAAAACATAATATCATAAATAGTGTCACTTACTTCCTTTTTACCGCTGTTAGAAACTAACATATCATGGGCGTACAGATCACCAACTTCCGGTTTAGCTCATTGTACGGTTACACACAGCGATACTTGTGGAACGTTAAATCTACTGTTTGCAGATACTTATACAACAACGAAATGTGATAATATGCGAGTGAGTAATGGAGTATATAGATTACAAATGTTTAATGATGTTACATGTAATATTCGTTATGACACCGCATGCGAAAATAATATGACTGCGATATTTGCCACTTATACGGTAATAGATATGAACGTATATTAAATTGCACACGACCATATTGTCTACGTATTCATTTTTAGTTTATTTCAAGCGCAAAATGTATCTCTATCATGCCAGTACTCAGTATCCGTTTGCCTACTTCCAACGTATTTACTTCCGTTTTCACGGCAAATCCGACATACAATTCCGTCCATTTTTTAGCTCGACTATTCGAAGAATAGGTGAGCTTTCCTTCTACCCCCGGCGTCGTTGTCGGCGTCCGCGTCTGAATTCTTTTTTCAAAAGTCATGTGACTTCAAAACTACACTAGTTATTCCCTAGAATCTTGGAATATAGCTTTGTCATCAACTCCAGTATCAGGGGCAACATTCCCCATAACTCTGTTTTGTATTGTGACAAAGTTATGCCCCGTTTTCACATATATTTTCTGGTTTAAGTTTATATTCAAAAGTTATTCACTTGAAAATTGGAATATACCTTTGTCATCAACTCCAGTATCTGGGGCAACATTCAATATAACTCTTTTGTATTTTGACAGAGTTATGCCCCTTTTTACATAGATTTTCTGGTTAAAGATAATATTCAAAAGTTTTGTAACTGCAGAACTACTTGAAACTTGAATATACCTTTGTCATCAACTCCAGTATCAGGGCCAACATTCCCTATAACTCTGTTTTGTATTTTGCCAGATTTATACCCCTTTTTCACAGATTGTTTATTACAAGTTTATATTCAAAATGTGTGTAACTGCAGAACTACTTAAGTTATTCACTTTAAAATAGGAACATACCTTTGTCATTAACTCCAGTAAAAGGGGAAACCTCTCTATAACTCTGTTTTGCATTTTGAAAGAGTTATGCACCTTTTTGTTCACATAGATTTTCTGGTTAAAGTTTATATTCAAAACTCTTATAACTTCAAAACTACACAAGTAATTAAATACATAAGGTTGAAACTTAGAATAATTTGATGAAATAATTGCCATACCTCAGTTTTGTTTTTCAACAAATGTATGCCCCTTCCACTTTCCAAAATGTGTACCAACTGAAATACTTCGAATAGTCGAGCTCGCTGTCCTCTGACAGCTCTGGTTAGTAGTATAGTTTGACCAGTACAACACCCATGCTCGTCTGTCAAAGATCAAGGTCATAATTCAAGGTCAAATGTCAAGGATTTTCTTCCGCTCAATAACTTTTAGATGTCTGATTGGATTTTAATGTAACTTTAGATTATTATTCACCATCACCAGACAATGTGTGTGTACAACACCCATGTTCGTCTGTCAAAGATCAAGGTCACAATTCAAGATCAAAGGTCGAGAAATTTCTTTCCGCTAACGTCTAAATGCTATGAATGATTTAAATATCAATTTAGGTTGTTATTCATCACGAAAAGACGATGTGTCGCGTACAACTTCAATGCCAATGTCTGTCAAAGGGTAAGGTCACAATGCGTTTCTGTTCCATAACTTCTTATAGCTAACGTCTAAATGCTATGAATGATTTAAATATCAATTTAGGTTGTTATTCATCACGAAAAGACGATGTGTCGCGTACAACTTCAATGCCAATGTCTGTCAAAGGGTAAGGTCACAATGCGTTTCTGTTCCATAACTTCTAATAGCCCAAATTAGTCTGTCAAAGGTGAAGTTCATAATTTCAGGTCAAAGTTCCAAGGATTTTCGTTTTATTACTTCTAAATGCTTGGAAGGATTTTAATATTTTACTTCCGAGTGTCATTCTTCACGACCAGCTGATGTGTCGCGTACACGCAAGCTATTCTGTCAAATGTAAAGGTCACACTTCAAGGTTCGAAGGTCAAATATTTGTCTGTAGCGTATTTTTGTCTGGCATAGAGTAATTTTCAAATAACTTATAAATAATAAATAAATATAATAAATATAAATGATCAATATCATGAGGTGGTATTTCGCGCGCAAGAACCGTTAGTATAAAGATTAAAGTCACACTCAGAGGTTAAGGTGAAATGTATGGTGGCGTGAAACAAATTATCCAAACGATTCGTCTACATTCTGTACACGAGAAGACTGTCTGTCAATGTTGATAGAGAAAAGACAATCTCCATTACCCGTGTAGATAGTTTGAGTTTGAATTCATTAAAACAATGTATTAATTCTCCCCATATTTAGTTTGATGTGCACAATTGTAAGTAATTGTTTTAAAGGTTTATTGTATTATTCCCGGGGCCATTAAATACAATTAAAAATGAAATCAGTTACAAGAAACCTAGCGCCGGTGATGGTGGTCGAACATACACTAAAAAGGCCAAATATCTGAAGCGTAACCACTAATTAACAAAGATTGACTTTTATCGTGTTTCTTGTTAGGGTGGCGGGGGAGGGGTGGGGGGTGGGGGGGCGGACGAATTTGCATTTAGAGTTTCATTTTAAATGATTGAAAATTATGTATCATATTTGCACATGAGTTGATACGTCTATATCAACTATATTTACCTCTATCTGTGTTTTCTACATGTAACTTTCCGTACTATCAACTTGACTATTTACAAAACACTGATCTGAAAGATATCCGGGTGACTTAAACCACACACCAACGAAGTGATAGGTGACATATAATTGCAGGACGTCAGTAGATGGACAAGCCATTCAGTGGCTTGAACAATGCACAAATGACTGCTAAAGATGTGTTGCGCAGGTGTATCGTGTTACATGGTGTGCCCGCCGAAATAGAGAATGGCGTGCTTCAACGTGAAATTAAGAGTCAACATGACATTAACGTTGTTCGTATTGAACAGGTTCCCGGGGCGGATGCAGACAGGAAACTAAAACGATGGATTCTGGAGCTGGAAGGCGAACAACGTAATATTTACATTCGTTTCTGTTATACAGTTTTCTCTATATATTCTATCGAAGTTTGACCACAAAAACATCCAAAACGATTTTACCTAAACAGTAAAGTTTGTAATTACATCGCGCACTTTCGATTTCAAATCAAAAGTAGAAATATTTAATTTGTAAATTGCCAATTTGCCGAACATTTGCCATGCATTTTGTGTTTACTTTTTATGTTAACGAATATTTGGTAATAAATCATGTTAGAAAATGTGTCCTTGGTTAAGTTGTACACAACTGAGGGTCTTTGGAAGATCTCTGTCTAATCCCAGTAATCGAATATTTTTAAAATGGCGGAATTAAAGTACATGTTTTATGCGGCATAGCTATCTAATAAAGATTATAAAAAAGTCCGACAGTTCGGGAAAATAGTCAGAATGGATATATGCAGCATGCGTTTTATTAACCAAATTATTCGACGAGCAGTATCGGTTTTTAGATTGGGATATGTCGTTGGGCGGGATGTTGTATTCGGGCGGGCGTAGTGGTTGCGTCTGCTTAGGTTTTCCGTTAAATAACTCGCGGAAGAATTAAGCGTTTGTTATGAATAAAGACATAAACACCTTATATCGAGACCTCACTTGGAATTGCATATGGGATGGTGGGGTCAATGTCACTATTACTGAAAAAAGTAAAACGGTTTCCACTGAATAACTGGAACAACTACGTATAGATATATTATATTGGATCCTTGCTATGATCTTTCATATAGGTTGGACGGGGCCAATTCCAAGGTCACTGTTACTAGAATAGAAAAACGATTTCCAATCAATAACATAATAACCAGTAATAACCAGGGTTGGCATCGAATACCAAATTCGGTATTTGAACATTCGCTGTTTCATTCAGTGGAATATTCGCATAGATTCATATTGATTAAATTGAGCTTTGTTACCTAGTCGACACCATGTAAATATTATCTACCGTGTTTTACTACATATTATCGTCATTTCTTCATCAACACATTACGATACACGGTATTATGTATCACCTGGTGCAATTCCGCTTTTGAGTTGAAGGAAAACTGTTTTCTACATTCAGTAACCTATTGATTTTAAAAGCAATACCAATTTGCAAATATTCGAATGGCGTTTTAACTATTCAAATAGTGATCTTTAAATCGAATATTCGAATAGTTTTTCCATCCCTAATAACGAATAGAGATATTGCAATAAAACGTTATCTATATATCCTTATATCGTGACCTAGATTTAGATTGCATATGGGGTGGTTTGGGTCAAGGTCATGGCAATGGTTCCCGCTTAATAGCAGAATAACCAGTAGAAACATTGCATTTAAACTTCATATTCAGATACCTTATATAGTCACCTTACTTGAAATTGCACATGGCGTGGTTGGTCAAAGTCACCATTGCTAAAAATAGATAACACGCTGTCAGCTCAACAACATGGTAACGAAATGAGCTAGTGTAATGAAACTGGGTGTATAGATAATTTATTGAGAACATGCGTACTACTCTTTGCATAATTTTAAACAAGAAAACACACATAAACGAGTAGAAATTACGTCATTTTGTTGATTTTCGTAATGTGTTTTAGGTGTTTCGTGGTATTTTATAGTTGTTGTTTCCTTTTAACTTTTTTCAAAACGACATAGTGACGGTATATTAAATGCGAGTATATATCTTTGTCGCGATAAAACTGTTAGCTTTATGTAACACATTACAGCACAACAATTCCGAATGAAAACAAGTTTCAACTTCACTACCCTGAAACTAAAATGCTTAAAGCACGATGTATTCTGAATTGATGTAACCAAAGTCTTCATTCTTTTACGGAGATATAATTTAATATGAATATCTACCAATTTGTTGAGACTGATATAAAAACATTATCATTTCATGTACACTGTATATTCGTTTGAATTTTATAGAATCTCGTAATGTAGCGTTATGGAAAAAAATGTGTTCATCTTAAAATATGCTTGAAGCCTCATTCATACATTCCCGATTTTCCGTGCCGTTCTTGAGCCGACTGGACATTCAATTTTCGAAAGATTGAATATGGTCACGACAGCGTCTCGACAGAGTCCCGATAATTCACGACAGCGTCTCGACAGAGTCCCGATAATTCCCTACAGCTTTCCGGCATTCCCGACTTTTTTATTATTTGTATCGTAGCGCTGTCTGGACACTGTTAGGAGCCATAATCGGGAGGCATTAATGGTGGTCGGTAAAAGTTCTGTCAATGAATGACAAACGCACACAAACACGCACAACACCCACAATATATACACCAGACGTGATATATGTATATATATGTTTATGAAACAGGCACGAATTCAGGCCCGGGCTTTTGGGCTCCAGCCCCCCCCCCCCCCCCCCCGATCTGAGCCCGGCGATATCATTTTCGGGCTGGGCTTTGATCTTACACAAGTTGTAAAGGGCTGGCGTGTCAATAAGTATATAGTATATTGCCTTGTTTTATTACTTTGGTGGGATTGAGCTTTGATCTTACACAAGCAGTAAACGGCTAGCGTGTCACTTGTGTACCATAAATTGCCATATCTATTACTTTATCTGAACATTTAATCTGATAAACAAACACCAATCATGGTGTTCGAGTGGCTGGAAACATATTAATTGGTAGAATAATATTTGTCACGGGCTCGACGTCGTTAATTAACCACGGTCGGAAGCACCCTAATTGTAATCGAGAGTGGAACAAATTATGTTTGTTTCAGGTTACCCGACCTACCCTTAAAAAATGCCCCGACCCTAGAACATTTTATCGAGTTTGTCAGATTTTTTTATTTACTTTTTTCCAATAATGAAATGTTTTTTTTGATAAATAAGTGTTTCGCTTTGATAGCATCCCCTTAAAAACAAGGCATAAAGATACTACCGATATGTTTTGAAAATTCATTTTGTTTTAGAACCTTAAAGTTGACCATTTACCAAATAAAACAATAATTTACGAAAATGAATCCAACTTATCGACCCTATTTGTTTTAATTATTTTTCGGGGGAGGTGGTGGTGGTGGTGGTGGTGGGGTATCATGTCGAAACAAGCATAATATTTTTACGCCTTATTCAAACTATCTGGTTTAGGTAGAGGTATGGCACATACTTCATAACGAATATTTTTTCTAATTGTTTTCTAAAGGGACCCGTTCACAGATTGAAGAATTGACAAGTTTTCAACTTTTTGTCACCGATTCCAAAAAATAAAAGAAACAGTGTGTACAAGGAAGCAAAATAACACTACGGACCTAGAAATATACTGTAAAAACCGTTTCGTTAATTGAAATAAAATTATAAAGCGTGTGTAACCATTGAATAGAGATCAGTGTTTGTAACGTTAAATGATGGAATAATTTGGAGAGTTTCTGTTGTTTGTGTATAAACTGTTGACATCACGTGGAACACTTACATAAAGTAAATAATGCAGAATAAAAGATAGATATCGGAATGGCCGAGTGGTTAAGACGATAGCCTTTTAATCCGAAGTCCCGGTTTCGAACCCCGGTGGGACCAATTGTTTTATTTTCTTTTTTTATTCTAAATACTTGTCTTGTTATTATACTTGAGCTTTTCAGTTCTGATGCTTAAATCTGTCAAGTTAATGTCTCAGTCACACATTCCCGATTATGGCTCCCGACAGCTTCCCGACAGCGCTACGATACAAATAATGACAATTTCGGGAATATCGGGACGTTGTCGGTACGCTGTCGGATGCTGTCTGGACGCTTTCGGAACGCTGTCCTGAGAATCGGGAATCATCGGGACACGTTCGGCGTGATCGGCCAAGCAATCCCGACAGTTGAGGTTTTCCCATAGCATTCGAGAGACTCAGCCGAATTTGTATAGACGGGACAACTGCCTACAGCGACCCGATATTCCCGACTTATTTATCAGTTGTATCGTAGCGCTGTCTGGACACTGTCGGGAGCAATAATCGGGAATGTGTGACTGAGGCTTAATGTCTGGACAATATTCTGAGAATCGGAGCTCGACATTCAATTTTTTTATTATAAGATCGAATATGTCCAGACAGCGTCCAGACAGCGTTTCGACAGATTCCCGACAGCATCCCGATTCTCCCGAATGCGATCCGACACTTTCCCGACAGTTTTCCGGCAATGTCCCGACAGCGTTCCGACATTCCCGACTGTTTGATTATTTGTATCATTGCGCTATGTCGGGAGCCATAATCATACTCCAGACGTGATATTTCTATATAATATATAATGCATTATCTATCCCGTTCCACAAGACATTGTCCCGATAACGTCCCGACACCGTCCCGAATTTGAACCGAAATAGCCAAATGTATCCCGACAGAGTCCCGACTATACCAATTCGGCTGAGTCTCCCGAATGTTAAGGGAAAACCTTAACTGTCGGGAGTGCTTGGTCGATCACGCCGAACATGTCCTGATAATTCCCGACTCTTAGGACGGCGTACCGACAGCGTTCCGACACCTCAAGACAGCCTCCCGACAGCATTCCGACATATCCGACTTTTTATTATTTGTATCTTAGCGCTGTCGGGACGCTATCGAGAGCGATAATAGGGATGTGTGACTGAGGCTTTTACATTATGTGTGTTGATAAGAGCTATACAAATTTGTTCGATGGAAACGCCTCGCACGGGCCAAATAGTAATTTATATTGATTACTATTAATAAATTGTAGACGCCAGGATCCCAATCACTCTGGGTACACAGGTAATTTCTAAAAATAAATCGCCTCTGGTACATCATGCGACATTTTGGACTACTTTGAATCACATGATCATTAAAAATGGCTGCGCCCATAAGCTACAGTATTGAATTTTCGGTAAAAAAATGCACACGAAAATGTAGAAAATTATTGGGAATTATTATAAATAAAGTGGTCGGAGTTAATAATTACCCAAATAACAGTGCGGTAAATAATATGAGAGCTGTGGAATAATGATATATTCGGCTCAATTTGAAGCCAACTGGAGTTTGGAAATATGTTGAGTTATCTTCAGCATCATTTCTGTGGAACACTGAAACATACGTACTAGTGTTTCATAGGTATGGTGCTTTTGACATAATTCACTCTACACCTTGATCGTAATGTAACTTGTCCACAGGTAAAGATGTTTTAAGTTTATGCAGAATGTGTAACTGTTATTTTGCTTTCTTTTTCTTAATAAATGTAGTATACACTACCATATTTTGCTTTTGTCAAATATACTGATTGATGAATCTGTATGTTTAAAGTTGTATCCATACTTATTTATCAACTGTCCTGCACATTTGACAAGTAAAATAAACCTGTCATTTCAGCATGAAATTGTGTGTTGAAAATTAGCTCATATACCGGAATAATATGACTTAAATTTTTGGATTTGCTTAATGATATTAACAACATGCTCCTGATAATATTAATCATGTGTATTATAAGAAAGCCACTCACTTTGATACTATTATGGACACCCAGTCTTCGATAGGAATTTCAATTGATGCCAAATCCTGCTTTTTGATGCAAGCAAATTGCAATTTTCTCATTTCTGACTCAAGCAAATAGTGTGCCTTGCATCATTTTGATCCACTTGTTTTCAATAAGCCAACTTCAAAGCACTAAAAAATAATATTTTTATAACACTCATATTTTGTTTTAATTGAAAAAAATAATCACAAAAAACTTTGGAACACAAGAAAATACTGCACAATATCTACCATAAGATCAATACAATTATTTATCCCCACTGACCATGTATTCAACTGACAGTAATTATGTCAATCCAGTTTGGGAATTCATTTAAACAGCGTACCACAAAACAAAATAATCACAGTACTTCAATTTGTTTATAAGCATTGCAATTATAAATGCATACAAAAATATAGTTAAATAAACCAGATGAATACAGATTGTTATATTTCATATTTTGTGTAAATGTCACTTTAATGTTTGATTTCAGGAGAAAATTGATATTAAATGGTTATAATTTGTTAAAAACATAACTTTACAACAAATAAGGTGATTTACTGTATCACCATTAAATTCATTACACTACATAGGTGCATACTGTTTCCTTCAAAGTTCATCATTGCAGATACATCACTTCTCAAGTTTGTAAGTGAGTATGTGTTTTGAAAATATTCTAATTTCCCTCTATCGCATTTGTTATAATGGCGGTTACATTAACATTATAATTATATTAATATATAAAAATATTAAATATTTTTAATATTATTATATACATTTTATATGGGAAATGTATCAAAACATTATTCAAATCTATATAAATGTATAACCAGTTATAAAATATATGTGCTTCAAATACATCATTAAGGTATTGCAAGTTCAAGACACAGAAGCTGAAAACAGCTTAAAATGGTCACAGTACATGATGGTAAATTCAACCTGTGTTCCTTTCATTTCAATTAACGAAATTGTCATAGTATCATAGTCATATTTACATAAAACTGGCAGTCTTTCATTATAGCCTTGGATAATATTTGGTTGGACTGCCAGATTATTTACACTCTAGTCGAGTTTCTAAACTGAAAGTTTTCATTGAGCTCTTGTAGGGATACTAGTCACAGCCAGTTTTGGTATTCTACTGGAGATGACCATAATAATCACAGACTTGCAAAATTCAGTCCACCTGTAAAAAACAGACATATTGTTACGGGCCTGCGCTTTGATTGGTTTGATGTTATTCTACTGACAACCGCCCGCAATTATATCGTTGCGTAACTAAGAAATTTAATATGTTGTCGATGTGTTTCCACGAAAGCAATGTTTTTAAAAGAGTCATGTGTAACGTTCAGACAACAATTTATTCAGTTGCAGATACGAATATAGTTTAACTTTGACATATATAAAACGTTAGGTTTGGTCATTAAATATTGGTTAAATGTAACCGCCAACTTGTCAACATTTATTGTAGGGTGGCGCGTATGAAAAATGTCGATCAGTGATCTCCCTTTTATGCAGACAGTCAGTCACAGCGTTGTTTTCGCACAAAGACAAATAACTCGAGAAAACTTATAAAAGCTTACAAAACCAGTTTTAATATACGTATCAAGTTATATAAATCATGGATTAATACTTTAAAATAGATATACAGTAATGAACACTGAGTGTTATTTACTTCAACAGATCTTCAAGACGGATATATATTCACGTCCACTCAGGTTTCGAACTTAAGCTCAGCTGCCTGCTATTCTGCCTTATTGTCGAACGAAAATATGCCCAAAGAAGGTCAGTGACCAGAAATATGGTCATTAATGGCCATATATCTGGGCACTAACGGCCAAACATGGCCGGTCACGTGACTGACCAAATATTTGGTCACAATAATGACCAAAACGGGTCAATACATGACGTCATTTATCAAACGTCATAACAATAAGACAAAATGGCGCCTAAATTAGAAATACAACAAAATATTTAAGTGCCAAAATTGTATTTACTTTTATGTGAAACATCTTGAAACAACCAAGGAAGTCAACTTCCAAGGTGACTTTCTGGAAAGGAAATTTCCCAGAATTCAACAACACAAATGGCTACCAAAATTACAAGGTGCCAAATGGAGAAAAAGGTAAAGCTGGCGGTATGTACGAAATTGTGAAGCAAACAATTATGAAACAGCAAAACATTAGGAATGGATGAATGACTTCAAGATTATTAAGATTACATATACACAGTTGTAAATATTGTCAATTGTTATATCTAGTCAAAAAAATATCATCGGTTCGTACTTCAAAGGCTGTCAATAATTAAATAAAAAGGTAAGTTTTACTATAACACCTGGGGGTGTATCAATATGACTAAATTTTAAGGAACATTTTGTAATTAAGCATGCGATGTAAAGGTAAACATGAACAAAAAGTAAAATGCTATTTAGACTTAAATTAGTTGTGCTAGTTAACAAGAATTAAGCCAACTATTCATAGCGTAAGTAATAATAGTAATGCTGCAAAAACACTATAATCAGAATAACTTATGGTAAATTACTAATAAGAAACCATGGACATTAGATAAAAGTTAATGAATAAAATGAAACAACTGATATAATAATAATAAGAAGAAGAAGAAATGAAGAAGAAGAATAAAGAAATACTATTGAATTGCATTTAAATGAACGAACTGGATATACTGAAGAATATCATAATACTTTATGATAATAACATTAACAACATAAAATTTAGAAATTAAATGCATTAAATTACAAAAAAATTATTAATCTATTATTAAAACATGTAATTTTACCTGACAAATAAGGCCTTTTCCAAAGCCAGTAGTAAAACGCAATGCAGCCCGTATTGTGTAGACATTTTCATTATCTTTATTTGATTCTTCCTCAAAACCTTGTTTTTATCAGTGTAATTTAACTTTACATCTGTTTCACTATTAAGTCTAGTTTTGCTTTCAGTTTGGATAGTTTGTAAACACTAGAATCAGTTTCGATACCGGATTATAATTTCTTTAACTTATATTTGCATAGTAAGCCTTTTGGATTATAGGTCAAGATGCCTGTAAAATATACATCTACCTTTCCTCATTTATCATCGTTTCGACATAAAATGTGGTGTTATTTCAACGCGCGTCGTGTATAGCCCTATAACACCGGCGGATCACCGTTGGGTGTATCAAGCCAAGATGGCTCCATGATAGACACGAGATCTATCTTACGGAGCATTCCGGAGATAGTCGATGTATCACGATTGGATCCCAGTACCATATAGCGATGCACTATGTATCAAAATGGGTAGGAAAAACGACAGGTTTCACGATTTACGGGTGCTAGCTATCGAAAAGCGTAACATCCAGCTAAACTGGCGAAATATGTTAACACATCGTGCATTGATTGTTGTATACATATTGCGTGCATAAACCTTGTCTTGTCAAGAGACTTTCCTAACGCAACTACCACATGCGTCCCAAAATGAACGACGCCATCCAATTGCGAATTAACAAAAAGTGTTGATGTGTTACAGATTCATGTGGTAATTTAACGAACGATCGAATCAAATAAATATTGATATAGTTTTCACTCATATGTTTTGGTATGTATCGCAATGAATAACAATGTTGACACTCCTGTGAACTGCCAAACCAAAATATGTCCTAAACACACCATTGCTAGCATGTACAATACCTAGGCCCATATTCACAAAGCTCTTTAGGTAAAAACGGAAGCAAAGTCCTTAAATTCTTAGAAGTCCTTAGGTATCTGGCCGTTTCATGAATTGATCTTATAAAATTAAAACGTTCTAAACTAGTAAATATTGCTTAGATGTTTAATTTTACCCTTTGTAAACATAAATAATGTGGTTTTAAATAGAAAATTTATCTAAAAAGTTCACTGAAGTGCAACTTAACTCAAGAGTTCCATTAGGAGCTGTGAGAATACAGCCCAGGATGTGTAGTTTCGAAATACGACATTTGTAACAAAAGCAATAGTGTTCTTTACATGAAGTAACCTGTGCTTTTTCTGTTCTAATTCATACCATAGATGACATGGTTATCAACTCATTCGCATGGGTTTTGTTAGAAATACCCCAATGAAGGCGAATTGATTTATAGTACTGGTTACAATTATATAGACTATTATCGTGACTAACAATGCCTACCTTACTTATAACCAGCAAAGAAAACGTGATATGCGCGCTTTACCGCCGATATGAATGACACACAGTTAGTATTTATAATTCAAAGAGACTAATGGATGTGTCCATTGCAGACAGTAACCATTTCAACATATCACTATGATGAAAAATGTGTTGTTATAAAACGAAATACATGCTAAATTTGGAATTCATGCGGACTTAGAGTGGGCCTCATTTTCAAAATATTTGAACAACGGAGCTAGATGCGAATACATTTGTTTCTGGACACAGTATACTTAAATTTGTTAGTCCTTCTCACATTTGTTTCAGCCTCTGAATGTTAAATATGCAATTAATTGTTAAACATATATGTATGTTTGATGAGAGTTATTCGATTCAATATGCATGAACTTTGTGTGAGGGTTGGTTCCTTTTTAGATGTCTCACGTCTGAAAAATGCCAGTTTAAAATTGGAGTGTGATGAGCAATGCGAATCAGTTAATTTCATTGAACCAACAGAATGCGAATTGCCTTCAAGTTGGATCCCCCGGCAATATGTGGTCTGTATATTAGACTTTAAGATATACTTATTGTTGAATTGCATATGTGATAAATACAATTATACGTCTTATCGGTAAGCGTTATTTAAGAAATATACGTGAACAAGCATAAAAAGGCTTTGTTATTAAAATAAATAATTGAATGTGTTGTTATTTTATTCACTGCAGCCAGTACAACCAATGATAACACGTGATCCTTCTTCTGGACAATACTTTATTATTAATGCATATACTGGTCAGTGGATGCCTGTATCAGAGGACTACATAAAACAAACGCAGTTCAATTACCCACCGCCACAGCCACCACCACAACAACTGCATGTTGAAAATGTTCAGACAGATCCCAAAGTCTCGAGGAATGATGATAAACATACTGGCAGTGTTTGCAAACCAGGTATTTTAACTAGATAGTTTGTTTGATTTTGGTTTTCTATATGTTTGTTGAGAATATTCCTCTCATACTCTTGATCTGAACCAAGAACAGCTATAATCACTTAAAGTTTGTTTTGGTAAGGCTAACATTGTAATATGTCTTTGCTTTTACCAATGAATGTTAAGTGTGTGTATCTTAGACACATTTGATTAAACTTGACTGTTGAAAATTTACCAAAACTCTTAAAAAACATATTAAAATAGAACTGTTTTCTATTGAAAGAAAGATATTAAAATAGAACAGTTTTCCATTAAATACAGGTAAGCAGTTTAAAAAATGATCTTTTACGTAAAATAGGTATTAAAACAATTGACACTTTATTCAATCTAATGTATGCTGTAATATATAGCTTTGGGTAATATTGCAACATCAAACGAACCAACGTTTGACGGAACACAGACAGAGATTTTAGTAGAAGACATCCCGGTTGGTGTGGATAAAGAATTCCTGGAGATGTGTTTTCAATCGAGGACTTTGAAAGCATGTACAGTAGAGGATATTGATTTTGATGAGGTTAAGATGAATGCTGTGATCAGGTTTGAGAGTCCAGAAGGTATATTTCCTTCATTTTGAATTACCTTTCGGTCATTAATTTAAATGTTGGCTCCTTCAGTTTGCTTATCCGTCTTTGCATATGCATGAGCGATATGTTGGTTTTTTGTAATCAAGCTTTTTGTAGACAAATTTGTAGACGAATCAAGACTAATTTGTAGCACGAAATTTCAACCCGGACAATTTTTATTTTACGTATTAAATGATCGTTCTGTATACTTGCAATATTCTTTCGCTATCGAGATTAAAATAATTATAATGAAATAGTGAAATAATTTAAATAATACGTTTCCCTGAGTTCATTTGTCCATTATTCTTGCTATCGCGCGTAGACAATATTTAATACATCTGTTGATGACTGGTTAAAGTATGACTAATAAGTTTGTCATAGATGCCCCAATATCATCTGATAAGATCAAAATATATGCATACTTGTAATGGTGGTATGCATTTCAGATGTAAAGAGAGTACTGGATAATCGTCCAATTAAAGTAAAACAGAAGGAAGTGACTGTGCAAATATATGTTCCAAAGAAGTTGTGTACAATCATTGTTCGGGGACCAAAGGAGATCATGATCGAGCAAAATGCAGATCGATTTGAGATGTATTTTGAAACTGAAAAGATGTCAAGAGGAGGAGATATTGTGGCAGTTGACTTCCGGTCAAAAGAAAATGCGTTTTACATCACGTTTGAAGAGGAAGCTGGTAAGTTACTATTGTTTTATATTTATACTATATAATATGTTCTTATTTAAAAGTTCGTCTTGTGAACTATAAATAATAATTTAAAGTGTTGTTTTTAAACGACCACGAACACTCTGTATTATTGAGCGAGATATTGTGATCATGCAAGTCAAAGTCAATCGATGTCATACGCCACATTATATACGATTCATCAAGTTGCTATCTAGTTGGTAAATCTTTATATTATGAGATTCCCATTTTATGACATTTTAGCAAAGGTACGAGCATGGCTTTGTACGCTTTGTTGCGGACCCAATTCGGGGGTATGCTTGAAGCCAATAATAATAAAAAAATCAATAGCTTCTAACCCCAAAACATGTGTTATATTTGAGAAATACTATACTATACCAAATGTTTTGGGGCTAGAAGCTATTGATTATTGTTTTACTCTAATAAACCACATGTTTTGAGGCTAGAATCTATTGATTATTGGCTTCAAACATACCCTGAATCACTTAATGAACGCATTTCGCAACAGTTAAGAAAACAAGTATTCAAATAATTCTTGAAAATAATAAATGTTATTATGATGACATGTACTACAACCAAACTAAATGAACAGCAATGGGTACACAATTCTCCCCCAACGTACGCTACTATAGTGATGGGATTCTTAAAACAAACACTTTATAGGCAAATTGCATCATTTACCTCGACTTTTTGAAGGAAAGGCAAGCTATTCTACTCGCCCCGGCGTCGCCATCGGCGTCAGTGTCGGCGCCCAAGCTAGGTTAGAGTTTTTCGGTAAGCTAGTTTCTCAGGGTCGGCTTGAGGGAATTCATTCAAACTTTAAACATTCATTCCCCACATTAACATGAACCTATAGGCCAAGTTTGGTAACTCTAGTATGCAATTTGTCAAAATTATGGGTATGTTTACACTTAGAAATTTTACATATAACTATATGAACATGTTAAAGTTTTTCGGTAACCTGGTTTCTCAGAAATGGCTTGAGGGATTTCATTTAAACTAAGAACACTTATTCCATGTATTAAAATGAACTCATAGGCCAATTTTGAAATTTGTCAAAATTATGGGCCTTTTTACACTTAGAAATTTTACATATAAGCTATATGGACAGGTTAAAGTTTTTCGGTAAACTAGTTTCTCAACTTTTTATTTCCGCTCTCTAACTCGAGAATGGATTAAGCTATTGTAATGAAACTTCAAATCTAGATACCTTATAATGAGACCTCGCGTGCGAGTGCATATGTGGTGGGTGGGGACAAGGTTAAGGTCACTAAAAATAGAAAACAGTTTCCGCTAAATAACTTGAGAACGTATTGAGATATTTTAATAACTCTTAATATATAGGTACCTTATATCAAGACCTCACTTTGGATTGCATATGGGGTGGGTAATGTGAAAGTCAAGGTCACTGTTACTAAAAATAGAAAACCGGTTTCCGCTCAATAATTTGAACACACATTAAGTTTTTTTAATTAAACTTAATACATATATACCTTATATTGAGACTTTGATTGGGATTGCATATGGGGTGGGTGGGGTCAGGATCACTGTTACTAAAAAAAGAAAAACCGTTTCCGCTCAATAACTTGAGAAATCATTGAGATATTTTTATGAAACTTAATGCATACATACCTTTTATCGAGACCTTGCTTGGGATTGCTTATGCGGTTGGTGGAGTCAAGGTCACTGTTACTAAAAATAGACAAACGGTTTCCGCTCTATAACTTGAGAACGCAGTGATATATTTTAATGAAACTTAATACATACATACCTTATATTGGGACCTCACTTGCGATTGCGTATAGGGTCAAGGTCACGGTAACTGTTACTCAAATACAAAAAAACGGGTTACGCTCGATAACTAGAGTACGCATTGAGATATATTTTCATGAAACTTAATACAAAGCTATCTTATATCGAGACCTCGCTTGGGATTGCATATGGGGTGGGTGGGGTCAAGGTCACTGTTACTAAACATAGAATATGGCTTCCGATGAATAACTTGAGAACGCATTGAGATATTTTAATGAAACTTAATACATTGAATATGGGGTGGGTGGGGTCAAGGTTGAGCTTACCATTCCTTAAAATTTTATTGATGTGCTGACTTTAATGCAGTTCGTTTGAAAAATTTGGTATTCCGGGAATCACTGTTTCTTTATTTAGAAAAAAAAGCCAGTAACTCTGACAAGCACAAGAAAAGTCCGCCGACAGCTCTTGTATAATAATTAATTTCTCTCTTTTGTAATAACATACTGGAAAAGATATCTGGATGATTGCTTTATTTTCTGGGTAAAATTTTCTAATGAACTTCAAAGATTTTACACTATTTTAAATAACTTACATACATATATCAAGTATACTATACACATAATGATATGCCATTTCTTGATATATTAATTGTAAAACCAGGGACATTTATACTGATATATATTACAGTGAAACAGATTCTAAGTAATACCTTAATTTCACATAGTGTCATAGTAAACACACAGAAATTAATATTCCATTCAATTTAGCGAAACGCATTTGCACTGTATTTTTAAATCATAAACTTAAATTAAAACGTTCAGGTGAACTGGAACTTTCCCTTTTTGAAAGGTGTTATCCAAAATCCGTTATAAATAAAGAAATTCAGAAAGCACTTTCAATCCCTAGAAATGAATTACTTTCAAACTCAACAAAAGAAAATAATAATATTATACCATTTATTTCGACACATAATCCAAAGAATGAAGTTATATTTGGCGTGCTATAAAACAACATAGACATTTTAAAACGGACTCTGTTATGAACAAAATAATTTCCGATGATATAATAATAAAATGCAAAAGAAAGCCATCAAATTTAAAACGTCTACTGACTAAATCTAGCTTTTCCTCTTAAAAACCTAAAGTAACCAAATGTAATGACCTTCGATGTGCGCTCTGTAACTATATTAATGAACGAAATTAATTTAATTTTAACGGTTAACTGTTTAATATAAAAACTAATGTGTCGTGTGATGTTAAAAATATTATTTATGTAATAGTATGCAATGGATGCAATAAAATTTATATTGGACAAACTGACGATAAACTTAGACATAGAAAATCTGTTTACTAACAACAAACGCGAGACCCCGTAACAAGTTAGATGCCTTTAAGTAAACACCAGGATGAGTGTTCTACATGCGAACCGAAATTTCGAAGTTTTCCTTTTTATAAAGTATTTTTGGACAGTCTTTCAGCTAGGTTAGCGAAGAAGCAATATTGTATTCATATGTTTAAACCGCAATTAATGTATATATAATAATTGTTGACGTTATGACGTCATAATTGAAATGACGTTGTCTCTATGACATGTTGACGTTATGAAATATATTGTACTATGCCCTGATGAGCTTTGTCGAAACGCCATGGCCTTTTTTAAATACATAATTATAATCCCATGTAACGTGTCTGTAGGTTTCATTATATAAATTTCTCAATATTGACATTTCATTTACGTATATATGTATATATATATATATATGTTAAAAACATTTTATGGAATGGATATTTGTTGGAATGCAATCGATGAACCATTATGAAAAGCTTAAGCACTGGAACGGATTGAGCTTTTAGTCTTAATATTCCGCTACGTTTATATAAATTGTATGCTCCCAAAAGGTTTCGGGACATTTAGTCGCCACTCTGTCCGTCCTTTCGTCATTCTACCCTTCTGCCTAATACGTTGTTTTTCGGCAACTATATGTACTGGTAGAATTGCAATAATACTAAGTGAAAAACATATCCAGGATACTCGACAGCAATGTGTTTGTTGTTTAGTGACGGGCCTTTGATTACAGTTGCAAACAGTACGTGTAAAATGCACTATTTTTGTCCAAGCTGTTTTTGGCAAACCACTGGCTATTGACATGAAGTTTTAACTCAATGATTATTCTTCAACTCAGTTCATAGAAAAAAATATAGTTTTTGACGCGAAACATATAATTATTTTATTTGAAAAACCTATACCAACACCAATTAAATCTTAGATCATCGGGTAATTTTATTCAAAATAACTTTTACAGGTTCGTGTCATCTGTGCATCAATTTTCTAGCACGTTTTCATATTAAAACTAAGTGTGTGAGTTATTTATAGTTTATCGCCATCATTTCCTGATAGTATTTAAATAATTTACTGAAGTATATACGGAATATTATGCTAGTCAGTTGTTCTAAGAGTATGTATTAGTCGAGTGGCTTGTGTGATGACGTATCACACGAGATTCGGAGCCTCGAGTGTGATACGAAATAACGCAAGCCAAAAGACTAATACATACTCTTGGAACAATTGACTAGCGTAATATTCCTTTTATTATATACCACGATAAACTTCAAATGTGCATTTACCTTATTTTATTTCATTAAAAACTACAATACTGACTAATCATTGTAGGTATAGATTATATTTGTTTACATAACTCTATGATGACGTCATTAAAAAAGTAGTCCGGCTAGTATGGTAATACGGGATCGGAAAAATAGCGAGTAGCATAATACGGGATTTTGTTTCTGACGACATGTATTTCACCGATTGATACAGCATGCATTTTGTTTAAGATTTTTAACACGTATATAATAAGTAATATTATTACATTAATACAAGTGAAAAATAATGCATGATACTTAAATGAAATAAGTCGTGAGAAAACCGGTCTTAATGCATGTGTGCGTAAAGTGTCGTCCCGGATTAGCCTGTGCAGTCCGCACAGGCTAATCCAGGACGGCACTTTCCGCTTGTATGGTATTTTCTGTTTCAAGGAAGTCTTTTCTAAATATAAATCCACTGTAGGCGGAAAGTGCCGTCCTGGATTAGCCTGTGCGGACTGCACAGACTAATCCGGGACGACACTTTACGCACATGCATTAAGTCCGGTTTTCCCACGACTTATTTCATTTAAGAATTAATACGTCGGTTTTTAACAAGGTTTGTTTTCATTCCAAATAGTTGCAAGACGAGTTGTGGACAGAGGTGGTCATCGCCTTATGAATAGAGAACTTGATGTCGACATTTTTACTCCAAGCCGGTCAACAAAAACAGCTCCGTCCGATAATAATATGGATACTTATGACAGCAAAGCAGTTGAGAATGAAACAGAATTTCAACCAGAAAAAACAGTTAAAGTTCGAGGAGTAAATAGCGTGTCCAGCACGGAGTCTCTTCAATGGTATTTTGGGAGCAAGAGAAAGGCTGGTGGAGGAGCAATTGAGCAGATATACACGAATGATGAAGACCATGATATCATGTACATTGAGTACGAAGACGAGACTGGTAAGTCGTTTTATTTTCTTTACAATGTTATTGAATGATGATACTACAGTTATAAATCTCGACTAATTGATCAATTGACAACGGAATTGCTTGTCATGGGTGTAGCCATTCAAAAAATCCACTACATCATATGCTGACGGAATTTGTAAAACACACATACGAGGGATGATCCAAAACTACGTACACTTTTTAAATAGTTTTTACACCTTAATTAATTTCATAGAAAAAAGTACATTATGAGAAACCTCGACTATTTATGTCGTCAATAAACAAAATTTCAGAAATTTTACTCTTCTCTGCTAAAAACGACCGATGTTTAAAATGAGTAACTACATGCAACCCGGAGCACGTCAGTTTGAGTTCCGTGACGTTGTTGACGTTGTTTGTTTTTCACGCAAGGTTAGGCGTGCAAGATATGTTTTCTTTTGATCACAGAGTATTCAATAGTCTCTTCAATTTTCATTTCACTATATAATAATTGATTTTGGTATTGGAATCTCTGTAAAGTGGTCTTTTTTAATGTATTTCACATCATTGCCTTAAAGTTACAATAAACAGCCCCGCTTAATCTTGTATAAGTTTGTATAAAACTGTGACACTTACTGGTGTGTTGAATACCACTATATGAAACATACATTCTGCATTTTAACTATATATGATTACGTGTACCTTTAGTATATAAATGTGTATAATATTTACATATGTACACAGTAATAATTTTTTTCTGAAACCAAAAATATTTTAAACAATAAAATAATATTTACGTCCTTATTGAAATCTTAGTACCTGTAATCTAAAAACGAAAATAAGTATATAAACTTCCATTTAAATTTTCCAATTCTCAGTTTATATGAATAAATATAAGCGAAATAAATTAAGTGAGAAAAATCACGTAACTGTCTGCCCATTGTCTATCCGTGTCCGATCATAGCTTCAGCTAAATGATGTCGCCGTCGACGCGTCAGTTTTTCAAATTTGTCCTTATCCAGCTCTGCTTTAAATGCTTACCAGGTTTTCAAAAGTATTGTGTTCTTTGCAAAAAAGGAGCATTACTCACACTATGTTGTATCTGTGCTTTATTGGTAAATTCGCAAGTCTGTATAGGTGTTTAACAAATAAACTTTACTAAAGTTCATTACGTCTTGAAATCCATGTTGACCACACAATGCCATTTTTTCTTAATTGACTGCAATATAAATGCTTTTGGTACTGTCGTTCAACGTTTAAATGAGTCCATTTAGTTTTCTGTGAGGTTACTGTATATTTGTCTTACCACATTATTCAATTTCGAGAAGTTATTGCATTAATTTCTTATAAATGATACTGTCCTCATACTCGCTGCAATGCAAATAAATGGCGTGCTGCGCCTAGCTGTTACCATAGTGATATTAGCAAATTTATTAGGCGCATAACATATGATTTCCACCCATATCTTGTATTAAACCTGTTCTATAAGGATGCCGATTCATTTTTACAGGTTTTTTAGATTAAGTTTATTTAGTTTCAAACAATAGAAAAAGTCTACGTAAATATGGATCATCTATCGTATTATGTAAACGTTTTTGAATTGAATTATGTCCGCTTGTTTGTAAATCATATATCGTTTGATCAGTTGGTACTAACTACCGATATCAAACAAGAGGAATTATTTAAATATAAGGCAGCTAGCATTCAAATAATTAAACAATACTAATCTTTAATTTACTTATATTGAGAAAATGTTCAACAACGGTTTGAATAATAATCGATATGTCATTATTTAGTTGCCAAAGCTGTTGCCGAGAGACAACACACTCTCCAAGGTCAAGCGTTGGACGTGACGCTGTATATTCGACAAGGACCAGAAAACAGCAGAGCAAACGTGCGGCCTATCAAAACAGTACATCAAACAACATCGAGCACCCTTGACTCTGTATTTGCTGATACACAAAATGAAATCCTGGTAGAAGACATTCCGATTGACGTTGATGAAGATATGCTGGAAATGTGTTTTTCCTCGGGAAAGTTGAAATCATGTACAGTAGAGGGTATAGACTTTGACGAAGTTGAGATGAATGCTGTGATAAAGTTTGAGAGGCCAGAAGGTTATTCTTAAATTTTCGATTTCCTCTTTTTTAGTTTAAATATTTAAACTATCCGTGTAGCAATGGCCAGATATATTTATTATACACTCTTTAAATCGAAAATGAAAATATATACGGTTGCTTTGTAAAAAAAAATTATTCTATGTGCAGGACATTACAATAGCGACAGTTGAGAGATAATGTGGATCAGAAGAGCATAATTCCTCGAAAACTAAGCTCATAAAGGACTTTCATAGAATTTTCTTTTTTTCTCAGGACATCCTTTTTTAAGTTCTATTACGATGTCTTGCAAACCATGTAAAATCATGACAGATGTACTTACAAAGTGGTATGTTACATAATTCATTTTAGATGTGAAGACAGTACTGCTTAATCTTCCATTTAAAATCAGACATAAGGAGGTGTCTGTACAAATGTATGTGCCGAAGCAACTAGCTACTATTATTGTCCGAGGACCAAGGGAGATGATGAAGGAGGAAAAAGAAGATACATTTAGGATGTACTTTGAACATGAAAAGATGTCAGGAGGTGGTGACATTGCAGAATGTGACTTTCGACCAGAGGAAAATGCATTTTATGTCACTTTTAAAAAGGAAGATGGTAAGGGAACTTTTCTGGGTTTTGCTTCCTGAAAGAAATGTTGATAATAAATAATAGAGATGGCCTTCGACAAGTTTTGAATTGTCATAATAGTAAGCCACATTATTTGTTCTGGTGAATTAGTCCTTTTCAGTTTAGTTTTAGCTATACACAATTATATTTATCAATTCTAAAATTGTGCTTGTTTATTAATTGTCTGTGTATGAATTTGCACATTGCTTAACAACACTGTGCTAAATTGAATATTAATGAGTCATTAGTTATTTTATCACGCAAATAAACCGTATGTATATACTCCGCAGTATAAACAGCTTTGTCTCAGCTTGTCTCGCCTGGTCAATAATTTGTTAGTTTCGTCTAATGTTACGTTTGCAAAACATGTCAGAAAAGGGACTAATCTTTCCGCTGCGATTGCGCGCTCCATGATAAATGAAACCATAAGCAATGTATCACTAAAACGTCTAGGTAGTAATCTTGCGTTACGATTTATTTTCAATTAAGTACCATACTTGTTATATTTTAATAGATGACTTACTTTCGTTTTCTGTCAATTTTTAATTAAAGAAATCGACTATTAAATTTGCGTATTAAATTTTGTATGTGTTTAAAACATATTTCGTTAAAAAACACATAAGGGATTTTAAAAGAATGCCGCATTATGTTTACTTTTTATCAACAGTATATTTTCATTTATTAAACAGTTGCAAAAAGAGTTGTAAACCGAGGTGGTCATCGCCTTTCGAATAAAGACATAACCGTGGAACTGCTGATACCAAGTCGATCAACAAAATCGTCGTCGTCCGAATACAATAAAAGTACAATAGGCACTCATCTCACAAGACGCGAGACAGATGATACGGCAGAAGATTTCCAATCACTAATTTTGGAAAACGATCGAGAGTCTGTGTCTGATAATACACAGACACAGATCCTTGTGGAAGCCATCCCATCTGGCGTGGATAAAGACTACTTGCAGATGTTTTTTTCTTCGAATAAATTGAAATTGTGCACAGTAGAGGACGTGGACTTTAATGAGGTTGAGATGAATGCTGTCATAAAATTTGAGTGTCCCGAAGGTAAAACTATTTTGGTCTTTGATATCTAATTTAACTCTTTAAAATAGTCCATTGTAACATGGAATACGTGACTGTTCCATTTCTTCTTAGATGCGATGAAACAATATATGTGCAGTTTTAGAGGCATCTGCACTACTAAGTAAGAATTTAAATGCCAGCTGATGCATTTATTGTAATACTATCGTGGCATACTTCTGAATAAGATAACCAGAAACGTATTGTGAAAATGTGGAAATGTTTCTTAATTTGCAATAAAAGCTGTCAACATTTAATAAAAACATAAACATGTACACAATTTTCATTAAAACCTATGTGTCCGTTTCATTTACAGTCACGATATTAAATGGAACATTTCATGTTAGTGCCTTGAATTCCGAAAACTATTTGACGATGGTAATATGTTTTTGCGAAAGACTTAATATTATTTTAACAGTTTGGCGATGTTCATGAAACAGTTATCCCTATCTTGCCGGAAATACTTAACTTTTCATGTAAATCTTTCGAAATAAGTAACAACATTTAGGAAAATATGGAGATAATCGTATGAAGTAGTAGACATTTATTTAACATTTTATGCTTCCATAATGTGAAGCAAATAGTTGCCGTTTTGTCAATATATTTGAACTCTAATTTACTGCCATTTATTGTGTACGGTTGTCAAACTGTAGCCATCGTCTGTCTGTCCGTCCAATATTTCATTTTCATGAACAAATAGCTCAATTTCAATAATTTGTATTTGAAGTATTCCTATCAATAGTACATGCGCATATTTTCAGGTCCTTTGAATTTTTTTCATGGAGTTATCGCTCTTTGATTATTAATAGCACGATTTAATAGTATATTAAAACCCTGGTCACACATAGCCTGAGCCCAACTAAAGATCAACTCCCGACCATCAACGACCAGCGCTTGCTTACGGTCTTAAAAAGGCTATTTACAGGTTGTTGGAGGTCGGCGGCTGGTTGTCGATGGTCGCCGAATGGTCTTCAGACCCATTTCGGTCGTGAGAAGGTTTTCGTTGGTTTTTATTTAGTCGGCGATCAATCGCAGACTGGTCAGCGACTATCGCCGACTAATCGCAGACCAAGTGTGATTTGTCGCAGACCAATTTTTGATCGCCGACTGGACAGCTATTGATCGCGAACTGATTGCCGACTGGTCGGCGATTAGTCGCAGACCATCTCGCCGTGTAACCTTCGTCTCCAAAACACATTTAAAAATGAATGCACAATTTTACAATCATTCTTTTAAACGTGACAAGAAACGTAATAGTTATTATTTAAAAGTGTTATCATGCCTTTTTTAAATAAGGGGATGGGCAGGGACAAGAGGGTATTGCCGGATATGGAAAGTGTACTTGAAAGTTTACATTAACATTCAAATGTGCTGCCGGCATAATAGTGAATAATAATATAAAAATTATAATTGCTTTTAATAATCAACAAAACAACACGAATACATTGTTTCTTAAATTTTCACAAGATATATATTAAAGTATAGCCCAATGTCATATATATAGGCAAACGTTTTTTGAACAATGAGAAAAATCAAAGAACTGAATTAAATATCGAATAATCCTAATTCCGCCCACCTAGCATCGCCAACCAGTCACCAACCAATCGCCAACTAGTCGTCAATCAATCGCCAACTAGTCGCCAACCAATCGCCAACCAGTCGCCAGCCAGTCTTTGATGGTTGTTGATTGTCGCAAGACGATCGCCTACTTTTCGTACGACAGGGCGTCGACCAGTCTTTGATCAATCGCCGACCAGTCTCCAACTAAAAATTCATTGTTTTTTTTTCTGAATTTTGGTCGCCAGGGGTTGGCGTTGGTCGCCGCAAATTATTGCTGTCGGTAGTCGGTAATCGGTCGGCGACCTATGTGTGACCTAGGCTTAACGCATTTTCGCGATATCTCAGGAACTGATAATTTGAATTCAACGAATCTTTATTTGCAGAATCCCTACAAATATCAAATGTGCATATCATCTTGTCGTTATGGTCTGAATGTTTTGAAAAGAGTTATTACATTTGGATTATAAACAGGACATGGTAATACGATATTTTGCACCGTGCTTTCTCGGGAACTAAGTCGCCAATTCAAATAAAACTTATTTTAGCCGTAATTGTGTAGTGGATATTGTGCTCGTCTTGCGACCGGGAGGTCCCAGGTTCGATCCCCACTCAGGGGGTGTTCTTAATATCCTTCTAAAGACATTAAGTAGAGGTTCTTCCCAAGAAACGAAGTCAAGAATGTCTCTATAAGCCTAAGGCTTTCGATGTAGTCGAGCTAAAATAAATACGTTTTAAGCTACAGTCACTCCAACGCCGGTCCATACACGGACCATCCAGGATTACCCAGGATAATTCCGGATCAAGAGGGACTTTGATCCGGGGTGATCTTGTATGAACTTACGTATTATGGTCTCCTCGAAGAACGATTCACCTGGACTATCCAGCACCATGCAGGACACAACACGGTAACACTACGGATCGACACGGTATCAACACGAAGTTTATCCCTATCGTCATCGTCTTTATCCGTGATGTTCCTGGACAATCAGTGCTCATCCGTGTAAAAACTGCGTTGTTTCCGTGGTAGACCGTGAGCATCAGTGATCAAACCTAGTAGTTCTGGCATGAAAAGTGCTGTGTCCTTGAAGTTCCGTAATGGCACCGTCTTGTGTCCGGGGTAATACTGGGCTCACAACTTGTTGGACATTACGTGCCGTTTTGCCCCGGACAAGCATGTCAACATAACGGACCTGCACCATGTATCAACACGGACCAACACGGCTGCTACACATACCAACACGGCTGCTACACGGACCAACGCGGTTTGATCGACCTTCCCGGACCACCTAGGGAGATTTAAGCATGTCTAAAACTTCCGGGACACGCTGGACCCATAAGGATCATCAAGGACCATCAAGGAACCAATACGGTCAACCAAGGACCCAACACGGATCCGACCCCGGATCCAGTCTGTGATTGTCCGCCACAATCCGGGACTTTGGTGTGAATGTAGATTAATCTAAATAAAAACTGTTTGTGCAGCATCCCTGCCAATATAAATACGCATATCGTTCCGGTCAGATTTTTGTTCGTGGGATTATTGCCCATTGATAATAAATTTGACAAATATCTGACAAAGATCTTAAAAACTAATTATTCGAATTTTATGAAATTTTATAGGCATCACGCTTTCAAAGAGGTCATTCGCTTATTCGCAGAGAGTTGTTATCCTCTGATTATTGTTTGTTTGTTTTGTTTGTTTGTTTGGATGCTTCGCCGTATTTAACAGTTTTACAGTCATATAATGGCGGTCAGTTAACCTGCTCACACTATTCCTGGGCAAGCTTAGCCGATCTAAGCGGTTGACCAGTACTAAATGCACATATATATGCAAGTAAATGACAACTGCCCTACATGAATCAGAGGTCGGGGGAGAATGGCCGTAGAAATTATGTCATGACCAATCCCACACAAGTTATTTGTCCAACTGATCTAGCCGGCCCGGCCTTTTGATTATTAATAGGACATTTTATTACAAGCACATTTTGATAAGATATTTTCGTTTCCGTTGGAGATCTCAGGAATTAATACTTATACTTATTAACTCAAACTCGACGTGAAGCAATAATATTAAAGTATATGCGCATATTGTCAGGTAATTGCGATCTTTTGATTTTTTTGGGGGTGCTTATTGCCCCTTGATTATAAACTTAACATGTCAATAGGAGGGTCTTCCGCGCGTGTTCTCTGGAACTAATAAAACGATTTTAAAAACGTTAATGTGCAGCATCGCTACCAAAAGAACACGCCCATATTGTCAGTCAGGTTGTTACGGTCTGATCTGTTCTCAGGGAGTTGTTGCCCTTCGATTATATGATAATTTTAAATGATATCTTTTGTTTCTGCACGAGATCTCAGGAACATTATAATGACTTAAAGGAGGACATGATATTGTCAGGTCGTACAAGAGTGATAATTAAATAGTGTAAAATATTTCTTTGCCGCGTTAGTTATATGTGGCATCACGAGGAGGACATGCAGATATCATATTTTCTTTCTGGAATAATAATATTTTATGGATGTATAGCCCTTTGATTTTGAAATAAGGTATTTTAGTTTTGAGTATTTGAAACAACTTTCCTAATAAAATTCCTATCAACTTACAAAGCGCAATTACGCGGATCATCAGTCAGTTTGACTGATATACTTGTTTTTCTTGTTTACGAGATAATAGTGTTTACAAAAACGCCTAAAAATATCGCAAACAATGTTCAGTTTTTCCTGAATATATATTTTTATAATTTAAGTTGTTAAGCAAATTAACTGGCTATCTTATGCAGAAGTATGCACATTGTTTATGAATGTTAATGGGAATGATGATATGTTTACTCTCCGTGTATTGTGTTAGGTATTCTAGATACAAAAACACCCTTAACCATTAAAACCATGTTAAAAAAAGAAAACTGTACAGAACTAGAATTGTAATGTCCACAGTTTCCATGACTCGGAAACGTGTGCAAAATACCCTTCTTTGAATAAATGATGAAACGAACTTTATTCCTATTTCAAGATAAGTTAATGTAAATTCCTTTGCTCCAAATAGAAAACATTTATGACAGATTTGTATACTTATTAGCGACTATACATGTATATAGGCTATTTTGAGTCAATGACTAAATATACATTGTAAAAGTTAAACGAAGTGTACGATGAGTAAGAATGCATGTTAAATTATATGCAGTACATATATAAAAATGTAAATAACTAGAAGCGCCTTTGCAATTTTTGTTTAAAGTGTCGTGTGAAAAGTAGTGCATAGTTGATTTATTATCAGATATTGTACATGTTGTATATACAAATAAAAATCATTGTTTTCTAGAAATCATAAATTTAAATTAAAACTATGAATCCAACCATCCAAAATACGCTGCATTTATAACTTGCATTCAAAATGTGTTGTCGATATGCGTGTCTGGATTATGCCAATGTTTATTCTGGCAAACAGTTCTTAGTCTGTGTTCTGCTGAAATTTCCGATGGCACTATACACGTGTATTGATAATAACATTGTTCAAATTATGAAAAATGCATTAATATACGTATATTTACTTTTTTCTCATGTTGCACATGTATTCCATTTGCACTTCAAGACAAATGATGTGTAATAATTGTTTATTTACTATTGTTCGCTGATAAATATGTTTGCGTTTTGACATTTAACAAAGCATATTCTGATCATAAACTTCTAAAATGGTTGTATTGCTGCCTCTGTTTCTCGCAGATGTGAAGAAAGTACTAGATAACTGTCCAATTAAAATAAAACAGAAAGAGGTGTCAGTACAAATATATATTCCAAAGAAACTAAGCACGATTATTGTGCGGGGACCAAAGGAGATCATGATGGAAGAAAATAAAGACAGATTTGAAATATACTTTGATTACGAAAAGAAGTCAGGAGGGGGTAAAATTGCAGAATTGGACTTTCGACCGGATGAACACGCATTTTATATCACCTTTGAAGAGGAAGATGGTACGTGAACTTTAGAAATAAAAGGTTAATGGTTATGTCTAGTAAATGTTTTATACTAAATTTCAAATCAATTCCATCTTTCTGTCCCAGTTTTGAAAGACTGTGTCTACAAAAGGGCTTCCATGTGCTTAATAAAACTTTAGATTTGAATAGGGTAAACATATTAAGGTGTATTCGAAAAGGGAAAATTAGTTGTGCTTACTGATAAAAACAGGCCCTTGAATTATCTAAAATCGGCCTTTCTAACAGAGTGCATTTTTTTAGTCAGACATTTCGTGGCTTCGTTATGTTGACCAATTTAGAAAACCAGCCAAATCGCCCCAGGCACTTCATAAAAGTCCTTGATTTATTTCAATTTAAAGATTGCTTTGGTCTTAGATGGAAACTAGATCTCTTGTTTGTTCTTTTTGTTTATTTACACAGTTGCAAAAAGAGTTGTTGACAGAGGTGGACATCAGATTATGACAAAAGATCTAAACGTGGAGCTTTTAATTCCACGCCGATCAACAAAATCATCAGAGACCGAGAACAGTATCGTTTTAAAGGAACGCAATCTGGCAGAGACTGAGTTAGATACTGAGGAAATGGTTTCCAAACCAGTAAAGACTGTAAAAGTACGAGGAGTTAGCAGGGTCGCCAGCAGAGACTCTCTGCAGTGGTATTTTGAGAACAAGAAAAAAGCTGGCGGCGGTGACATAGAAAAACGGTTCACGGATGATGAAGATGATGATGTTATGTACATTCAATATAAAGATGAGACTGGTGTGGAAACTATAAGTTCTGTTTTCTGTATAAAGATTTAAAGTCGTTACGCTTTTATTGATCAATCGTCACCTTATTTATCTATTAACTTAGTACATTTTGTAAAATATATGTTACTGTTAACCGACCTATTTGGTACCAAATGATATGCTTCGTTTGGATTTGTTTGTAAAGTAACGGTGTGTGATACGGCATATATATTTTTTTTAGTTGCCAAATCCGTTGTTGGAAGAAAACATTCGATTGACAGTCATGCGCTGGAGGTCACACTGCATACTCCTCCACCAAGCTACCCAAACAAGCTGCTTATCAAAGGACTAAAACCAAAGACAACATTTAGCGTCCTCAATCTATACATGGAGGTTAGGACGGGGCTTTCTCTGGTAGAGGGCACAATGACGTACCATATTGACCACGAAGATACTGTTCTTGTAACAGTTGATGGGGATATTGGTAATTTTCATTATACTAGTACAAGTTAACAATGTTGTGTTCAAGATATTCGATGTATCAGAATTATCATTTTTAAAATAGTAACACACTGCACATTATGCTACAGATATAAAACATTTAGAAGAGGCGTGTAAATCGAAGCCCCTCGAAGGTTCTTATTTGAAGTTCAGTCAGGTGCCGATATCCAGTTGCGTGCTCGTATCCAACATAAGAGATGCTGTAACCGAGGATACGGTTACCCTGTATTTTGAGAATACCACACGAAGCAAAGGGGGACCGGTGGAAAAAATTGACATGTTTATTAATCAGAACTACTGTATTGTGTATTTCATGGACTACAAAGGTAAGTAAGTCATAAAAAAACCGACGTCACAAAATTGTATATACAATTTCGAAAATGTTGTTTTAATTTTGTCGTAAGTTCACATGAATTTTCAATTCATCTACAACTAATAGTTATTCTTTCGCATTGAATAAGAATAGAACAAAGACAAAGCTTACAACGTCATATTAACAAAATATTGTATATTAAAATGGTACTGCATATCAAGGTCATACTATAATCGCATTTCACTGTCTTCGATAAGTTGTGCTATGTATACATAGCGGGACAGACGAACGGACGTATGTGATATTCAAAGACACATACCATATTTTAACATTTTTGATAGTCACATGTGACATTTAGAAGATATACGTTTGCTTCCTGACGTCAGCACTTCATATTCACACATTTTCGGTTACATGAAGTTCCATTCGTATCTGTGATACGTTTTAAATCATTTTCTTTACGTTTCGAATTATGCTTTGCACAAAAAGCAGTATTGCAAGTGATGTTAATGATTCACGCATTTAAGCATAAGAATATTACATACATGGAGTTATTGGGAACATTTTGTGTTGTTTTAATGAAAATATGATATATTGATTTGTGTTGTGTTAATGAATAATAACGACACAATTTCACACGGTCAGAACGCCGCTGATATTGTTCTTATTTCACAAACAGTTAGTATTCCTGTTTTTATATTTATGTTTAGTCGTGGACAGTGTACTGTCAAAAGATCAAATCCTTGAAGGAAGACAGCTTGAAGTTAGAAGATACATCCCGTGCATTGGAAGAGCAGAAGGGGATACTGTTGAGCTGCGATTTAAAAAGCCAAGCCCTTTCACAGTAAAGACTAATTTACAAACGATACATTATCTGAATCGTTTTAAGGCCCAAAAGGAAGCTGGGGAAAAGCAACTAGCTATGTGCCACGCCGCAATAAACTGGCCTTTAGACAACGATGTTGAAGATATTGAAATATGTTGCTCTTTATCGAAAGATGCAAAATACTGTGTTAAACTGTCAAAGGATTGGCACACCAATGCTAAAGCAAGTTTCGATGATTTCATTAACACATTTGAGGTTGCGCGCGTTTTGGTTGTGCAAGATATATTGGAAAAAGTAAATGAAGAACTTCGCCAACAGAAAAAAACCGACATCGAAGCCGTTATGTTACAGAGTCAAGAGAACAGTATATACATAGTAGGGTCAAAAGAAATGGTGGCAAATATAAAGAAAGAGGTTGAAAATATTGTTCAAGATATACAGGAAGCTTCGGAGAAGGAAAAAACATGGTCAAAAGTAAAGCTCACAAAAATGAAATCTACAGAAACTAAAATGTTATTGGCATGTCAATTTCCGAGAAAAATGGAAGAAAAATATCCTGACTCGAAAGTGCAAATAAGTCAAGAAAATAATGAAATAGACATCGAAGGTGTTAACAAAGCAGTGAACAAAATTCAAGTTGAAATGTACCAATTAAAAGAAACATTCAAGGAAACTGACATTATCATCCCAAAAGAAACTGAGGATATATATATGAGCAGCAATGTGAAAGAATACATTGACGAAAAATGTGCACACAAAAAAATTGTTGCTGTTTGGGAAGCAATAAATGGCAAATTATTTGTGATGAGCAAAAAGGAAGAAATGCTCAAGGAAGCTGTCGAAATTGTAAACAATTCTGTGAAAACTTACAGAGTTCAATTAGCCCCAGAAAGTAGGCCTTTGTTACAGTCGAATCCATGGAAAAACATTGAGACAGCTTTAAAAACGGACCGTAATGGCAAGATTTCAATTGAAACTACATTAGACTCAATTAATTTGGTTTGCACAGACGACATTTACAATGCAGTGTTGAAAACCATAAATGATTTTATAGAAGCAAACACAATATATGTTGACAAATGGTCGTTTGAAACAAACATACATGTACAAGAACTTCTTATACAGCACCATTCACAAGATATGCAGGAAATAGCGAAAACTAAACATGTCGAACTTCGGGTAGAAGAAAGTGGGTTTGCAATATCCGGTACAAGGAACGGCATTGACTCTTTTAGGCAAGAGCTTGTATCCTTGGCCAAACAGGTAAAGAAAAAACAGCATTCGGTATCAAAACCTGGCATTTCTGAATTTATGCATTCTGAGAAGGGTAACACTATAGTGAAGTATGTTGAAAATAAACATGCTGTTCTTGTAAGTACGAGTGATGATGACCGTGATGACGATTACGGAGTGTATGAATCAAGTTCAGTAGCGTGGAGTCTTCCTCCCAGGTGTTCTGTGATGGCATCATGTACTGGGTGCGGAACAAGAAACATATACGCACTAGTTGGTGATTTGACTGATTTGAATGTCGATGTAATTGTTAATTCTTCAAATGAAACGCTAGGTCTGCACTGTGGACTCGGAAAATCACTCGTGCAAAAAGGTAAGATCTTTGGGTTGTGTATCTTTATTTAATTTTCGTGTAACCCTGCATCTTGATGCGGTAGGCATATAGCGATTGTCCTGGCCTTCATTCTGTCCGTTCTTCCGTCCGTCCGTTACAAGGTTAAGTACAATTTACAGTTTCGTCTAGCACCAACACCGCTTACTACAACACTTGAATTCTTACACAGTTGTTGCTTATGACCATTCCTTATCCATCAATATCACCCAACCTCAATTTGACTTTGACCTTGACTTAATTTGCACTTAGAATAAATCAAATGGGCTGTTTCTAAGTTAACTAAATTAAACCGTTTCGACTAGCACCGATACCGATTGCTACAACACTTGGATACTTACACAGTTGATGCTTATGACCATCTCCAATCCACCCATATCATCAAACCTCACTTTGACCTTGACCTTGACATAATTTGAACTCATAATTATTAAAAAAAAAACATTTCTTGGTTAACTAGATTTTACCGTTTCGTCTAGCACATACACCGCTTACAACAACACTTGGATATTCACACATTTGTTACTTATGACCGTTCCCAATCCAACCATATCACCCAACCTCATTTTGACATTGGCCTTGACCTCATTTGGATTAAGAAATGGGCTTACTAGCACCAACCGGGGGCATGTGTGTTTATCAAAAACATAATCTTTTCTATCCTCGTGTATACTAGGGAAAAACAACTTTCGGGTTTCCTGTTTCAAAGTTCTAATAGGTACACATTGATTTTATTATCTGCGATATGGTGTATATCTGGCTTCGACCGATTAAGATATAAACCAGTGAACATGCATTGTCAAAATTAGTTGTGCATTTATACGGAACAGTGCAATATAAAAATGATTGAAAATTGCCATACGTAAATTCATATGTAAAAGATATTAAAACAAATACCACACTAAAGAAATAGACTAGAACAGTTTTAAACTTTTCATAAATCATAAATTGCCAAATACTTCTAAGCTTCTAAGTTCCTGTAGCATATGTTACATTAGCAATACTTTTATAACAATTAAGTGATGTGGTGGTTTTTTTTAGAAAGCAGTACCATTTTATTAAAATAGTAATAAATAATGATGGCAAAACTATTCGAATATTCGAATATTCGATTGAATGATTGCCATTCGAATAGTTAAAACGCTATTCGAATAATTGCAAATGTGTATTTGCTTTTTAAAAACCAATACTTTCCTGATTGTAGAAAGTATTTTTCTGTCAACATAAAAGCAGTATATCACCAATATATACATAATACTGTGTTTTCAATAGAATTGTCCCGTGTCACGTGTCAGATTAAAATATATTGAATATACGAGTCGGTGTCAGTCGCCTATCGTCTAGTCGCCAGTAATACGCAATTACACCAGACAGTAGCAAAACATAACTGTTAATTGTAGCTGCAACTCGCGGTTAGACTTGTGAAAGAAATAACTAAACATAAATTACAGAAGTGAGATCACACATTTTAGCAGTTTTTATATATGAGAAACTTCGCTCAAATATAACTGATGATAATCGGAGCGTTTTTAAATTGATAAAAATGCGTGTTTTTTTTAAACTATTTGATTAGAGGAACAATTAACATGGGTACTGAAGCTGTTTATGTGCAATACATACATTAATTAGAAAGAGCACTTGGTAAATGAAAATACGACTGTACTGGCTAATCGGAACTAATATGTCATACAAAAAATATCTATTATGTCCACTAGGCCACAAAGTTCAAAATAGTTAATACCAATCTATGCGAATATTCCAATATTCGATTGAATGAAAAAGCGAATATTCGAATACCGATTTTGGTATTCGATGCCCTAGTAATAACATTATACAAATCAGTGTATCGGCATTAAGGAAAAGATATGAACATCCCAATTCAGCCAAGTAAAAAACTGTCCATACCGCATAACACAGTAAGAAAACACAAATTAATAATAAAACATAAATATATATTTTTTTTAAACGCCTGGGAAAGGCCAATACACAGCAGTAGGGGTTGAGGTTTAAACCGGTTTCAAGTCGCATCGAAGCCGACAGTTGTCCAGAATAAAACGCACATATATATCACACACATTATCACATCTTCGTTGAAACCTTGGTATGGAATAAACAAAGCATATTTGGTTTAAACCGCTGTAAAGGCATGCACAACCTCACGTGAATGTAAATAACAATCATCGTAATAACAATCTAATTCAAATTAAATAGTGATTCAAGAGAATACAGCATTTGTTTAAATCATTAGTTTATAACACAATGCATACACGTTTACCAGAGCAAAGGCTGAGCAACATTCTGAGGCGCAATGAACAATAAATAACAAGAAACCTGGACATTCCACGAAAACCAGATGTGTCAAATAAAATGCATTAAAGTTAGAACAAATTTCTTTTTTCGAGTTATGGTGACCTTGACCCCACCAACCCCATACGCAATCTAAAGCGAGGTCTAGATATAAGGTATCTACATATGACACTTCATTACAATATGTCAATGTCTTCTCAAGCTATTGAGCGAAACCTGTTTCTCTATTTTTAGTAATGGTGACATTGATCTTGACCCCAACCGCCTCATATGCAATCCCAAGCCAGATTTAGATATAAGATATATATGTATGAAGTTTCATTAAAATATATCAATGTGTTCTTAAGCTATTGAACGAAAACAGTTGTTTTTATTTTAGTAACGGTGACTTTGACTTTATACCACCCACCATATACGCAATCCCAAGCGAGGTCTTGATATAAGGTATCTAAATATGTAGTTTCCTTAAAATATCTCAATGCGTTCTCAAGTTATTGAGCGGAAACCGTTTACGTTTTTAAGTAACAGTGACCTTGACCTTAACCACACCCACCCCATATGCAATCCCAAACGATGTCATGATATAAGGTATTTATGTATTAAGTTTTATTAAAATATCTCAATGCGTTTTGAAGAAATTTAGCGGAAACCGTTTTTCTCATTTTAGTTATAGTGACCTTGACCTTGACCCCACCCACCCACCTTATATGCAATCCAAAGCGAGGTCTCGATATAAGGTATATATGTATGCATTTACATCAAAATATCGCAATGTTGGTTCAAGATATTGAGCGGAAACCGTTTTTATATGTTTAGTAACAGTGACATTGACCATGACCCCACCTACCCCATATGTCATCCCAAGCAAGGTCTATATAAGGTATTTATGTGTTAAGTTTCATTAACATATCTCAATGCGTTCTCGAGTAAGAGAGCGGACACCTGCCCGCCCAACGACATACGCCAATCTAATAACCGAAATTTGTCTTCGAACAATTTGGTGAAAACGATACTTATATATGATTAGTCAAAATATGTTTAGTACTTACAGCCAAGTATGAACATTTTATATTGTATTTCTTAAATAAGTATACGCGGAAGTGTTGTGTACAAGGTGAAAAAATCATACGTAATAATATGGTGCGTTTTTCAATAGTATTCTTTTTTCTTTTGTTAGTTGTAAGTTAAGATGATTTAACTCAACGCAATAACGTGACATTAGTATAAACCTTACTTCTGTATTTAAAATTTATAAAAAGTCACACCAACTGTAAGAAGATGCTTAGATATTTGGAGATTAAAACTTTTGTACTCAGCTACACATGTTTATAAATTCGAACACTTCACACACATTAATGGAATTGGTTTTGTGTATGATTAAATGTTTTGGATTTAACTTTATATGTTAAAATCCTATATGACCCTAAAATAAATTAACCCTTTATAACTAGTATAGAAAATTATTGTATGAAGTTATTTATTTCACATACACTCACAATACATTAAAACATTCATCTTTTTGGCAGGTGGCGATGCTATTGCCAGAGATTGCAAACAGTTTATTGAGACACACGGCAAGTTAGTCGACAATTCAGTGTTTATGTCAAAAGCAGGCAATTTAAACGCTAAAAGTATTATTCACGTCCCCGGACCTGTGTGGAAAGACGGATTACATAAAGAGGACGATATACTTACCGAGGTGGTTTTAAAGGCCATGCATCAATCTTCGGGGAAGGGCTACAAATCTTTGGCAATTCCTGCAATAAGTTGTGGAGCACATCGGTATGTACATGCACACGCGGCTCATATTCTTGTCAGGTGATGATTACATTTGACTCGTGTGTAATATGTTGTGTTTAATAGATCTGCAAACTATTTTGAAAAGTGTAAGCGTATTACTTATGTGGTTGTTAATTTAACCAAATTATTTTTTTCCTTATAGTTACCCGATTAAAAGGGCCACGAGTGTGATCGTCGCCTCCGTCAAAAATTCCTTCCGAGAAATGCAGGATTCAGAGTTGACAGAAATCTACCTATGTGACATGAAAGAGGACATTGTCAAAGGATTCATTGAAGGAATGGAAAAGGAATGGGGAGCCGCCAATGTACGACGGTATAAACAGAAGCAATCATCTTCAGGTCTGTTCCTAATATTTGATTACACATTATGTAAAGCTCGGACCATAATAGTTATTGAACTGCCATACAACGTTAATTGCTTAAGCAAGGAACACGTGAACGCTTGTATAATGGTTTAAAATGAATGTAGATAAGGAATAATTGAACGACAAACACAACTCTTGACTACATATTTAAATAAATGTATTCTCAGATCTTCATCATATGTTCAAAAACCTGTACAGAAAACAGTTAAGCCTCCGTTGTTGATCGCACGTACGACCCCAGGTTAAACTGCTGACAAACTAACCATAAAATAATAAAAGAAACTGGTCAACTATGGACATCTCTGTGAATGTTTCTAATATTTACTTTATGCAATACACATAAGATTGATGTCGAACCATATATGGTAATTAATGTGTGAAGAGGTAGTTTTAAGATATGTGTTAACATTTCGAAGGAAAAGGATTTTCTGACATGACAAGAGAACTTCACTGGTGACATGAACTTGTTTTTCTAATCAGAAAACCTTTTCAGCGAACATTTTGTCGCCAGGTACAATTGACACATTGGACATAGCAGAAGTCGTAGATACACGAACACCGGTTTTTCAGAAAAAAATGGAATTCGAAAAAGGTATTTCTAAATCATGGGATATATTTTTCAACTTCAACATATACTGAAAGTAGAAAATACTGTCAAATGTTTTGAAGTAATGAATTCCGTAGAAAGTTATTCAACCGCATAAGAAAGATTATGCATCTCTTTTAATTAACAACTATCAAGTGCAGATTCAATTGAACTTTCTAATGCTATTACAGTTTACCTTGATATATATATATATATATATATATTATAACACATATATATATAAAATAGCCGAACCTTTTGCCATAGCACTATTTAAAGAAGTATACTAGTTCAATGTCAAGGCATAAGAAACTTTATATAATTGTTCAATATAGCTGGTCCTCAAACTCCTAAAAGAAGCCCTGGAATAAGTACGACACTACTACCTGTCAAATTAGGAAACATCTGCGTTTCAGTAAAGAAAGCTGAAATTGCTGAGCACAATGTAAGCATCTTGTAGTCTATTATTGATTTGTCTTAATGCAGTTTCGGTACATAAGCATATTATTTATAATAATATCGTTGTTAATCGTTTTTTGTTTCTGTAACTTACACCATAAAGTAAGCATAGATAATGTACTACATTGTCGTCCTGATTTCTGCATGTGTTCTTTTCAAGATTCCGGTTATAGTCAACACCACTACACGAACCCTTGATCTTAACAATGGCGGCGTGTCGAAAGCAATCCTGCAGAAAGCTGGTTCTGAAATACAAAATAAACTCAAACAGAAGTTTCCGAATGGACTTACTGAGGGTCAAGTTGTTGTGACAAAAGGATATAAACTTAACTGCACCAATGTCATACATGGAGCGCTTTCAAAATGGGACGGACAGAAAACCATTGATGTAGGTATTATGCAATAGATGTTGGTTCTTTAATATTTTACCTCTGAATAAATACATAATTTATCAAGATTATTCAATGTTAACAGTTAATAAATTGCATGGTATATTTTCAAACTTTAGATTATGTTAATAATACCGAGCAATTACAACATAAAATGTGAAAGAACTATTCAAACTTCAACAACTTTAAAATATTATTTTCATTTGTTGTCTTGCTATCTAAGGCCATTCTGTTTTATTACTTTGTTAAGCGTCCGCGTGCGCGTATGTTTTGAGCTCCGTCAGCCCCCAAAAAAAATTTTGATAAGAGTTAAAAGCGCAAAAGAACGAGTATCTAGTCACTGTGATCATTGATATTTACTTTTGCTACCACCAGGATTGTGCTTTTTCTTGCTTTTCCGGATATTGTATATGCCAATTTAATACACAAAAGACAGTGCCAATAGTATTGGTGTTGTTTAACCTTTTGTATACAATTGTTGTCGCCCATTGATCCAAAATTACCATTGTACAGTTTTCTCAATTAAACACATTTTACAAAGTTCGGCGGAGCTTTCCTTCCTTACTGACGTGGTGGCAGTGGCATTAACGAATCGACCACGAATATGTATGGCATTAACACCATACATGTTCGGAAAGGAACTTTTCTCAGCCTGAACGACGAGACGGTTTTTGTCAAGCAGCTGTTTAATCTTGTATCGTTCTTTGACAAATAAATCACCCGGTCAATCGGTATCTCAATGGCTACTCAATGAGCCCCTAAGCAGTGGCGTATCACTGGGAATGAAAGAACTGTATGACATCGTTTCAGTAATGGCTTCAAAACAAACAAAAAGGCAACAGTACACTCTCCTTAGACACAAGTTTTCTTAGTCAAAGGGTTAGGTGGGCAATAAGGTTAGCACAAAACCTATGCATGGTTTCACCGACAATGGGGAGGACGTTCCACAGACTTGTCGCCGCATGGCTGCACAGAAAGTTACTCACCTTGAGTTAATGAAATACCAAATAGCTAACATTTGCCCTGTTATATTTCAATATTCCATTAATTGATTGTCTTTAAACTAGTCAGTAGTTTTAAATATGTTTTATATGCTGTTTCTGTTATTAAAACATCACAACTATTCCATTTTCTATTATCAAGATCAAAAAGATTGGTTTGTTTTTTCGAAACGAGTTTGTGTGTTTTTTGTAAATAGGTTTTACAAAATGAGGTTGACGCGTAACAAAACATAAAAAACAGAATGGCCTAATGTGTCAATGTTATAAAAGAGAAATACGCACAGTGTAACTAAGTAATCATAAAAAGTAAATTACTGTATGTATGAGCAGATAGGGAGGTTTTAGGCGAGACGTAATTCAGGGTCAATGTATATAATGATTATCAAGTTGTATTCAATTTGTAATGTATGCATTACAAATTCTAAATACTAATACACTTAAAATTAATATTTCAACGTCTGTGTTTAAATCTACAACAATTCATTTCTTTGTCAGAATATCTTATTTAAAAATTAACGAATTTTAAGAGTTTTCTTTTAATAACGACTCTATATAGACACAGCCCTGGTCTCACAGTAGCTGGGGGAACTCCCGTCTGCAATCTCAATACTGTCAGTTAGGATTAGTTTTAAATTCATGATTTAAATTTATGTCAAAAATTTTACCTTAATAAATGATTGTTAAATGAAAATAATGAAGTGTTTAAGTGGTGTGAGTCGTATTGTGCTACACTTAATATGTCTCATTTGTGATAACGTCTATTTGTCAGGAACTTAAATCCTTCGTAAATCTGTGCCTGGAGGAAGCACAGAGGCGCGGTCATAGTGGCATAGCATTCCCAGCACTTGGCACTGGTACACTGAGCTACCCGAAAGATGTTGTTGCGAGCGAAATGTTTAGTGCTGTTTCAGAATTTGCGGCAAAACATCCACAGTCACCCATCGTTAGTGTGGATTTCATTCTCTATCCGAAGGATGTAGCAACTATACAGGTACGATTTTCGGTATGTTTATTGTTTAAGTATTATTTATTGTTTATTATTTTAGAATTATTTTTTTAGCAAGTATTCATTTAAATTTTAACATCCCACTGGCCGGTATATATCGTCATAGAACAACGCATACTGTTGTTTTATTCTGCATTCTAATAAACGCAAAGAATATGGTCTCGTTACTGATGTCCTTCATTTCATTTCCATCAGTAAAGCTGACATTACACTTAATGTGTAAATCACTGTAACAGAGATGACGCGCGTGCATACGCAAGGAGTCGTGCGATAGATTGAGCAGTTCTTATTATAATTGCATACACTGCCAAACATATCATGTTATACTCTCAATAACGCTTAATCGATTCGCAAGTACATATTCCTACGCATCAAGACTTAGAAAAGTTGTTTCTTAGCAGATAAACAACAATGATCATTCGAAAAATATTTCCTTTATTGAATGTTTTAATATTCGTATTAAAATCTTATTAATTTTAATACCATGTATTTTTCTTTTATCTGTTCAGGCATTTGAACAGGCAAGTACCCACTGGTCGATGAGTACTTCTAAACGTCGACCTCGGATCTACGATCACTATGAAAACCTACGACTTGAAAACGGTATTTCAGATTTCTTCTTTCATTAAATGTGATTGTCATTAAGTGTTACCTTTTTAAGTTTGACTGCCATTTTGTTTTGACATCAGATAATACGTCCTAATGTTGCATCCAATCAAATGGCAAACTTCCAATGTAAAATCGAGTTCATACAAAATATGAAGTTGCAGCTTGATTGTGGCATTGTAATGATTTCGAAATAAATTTCTAATCGCAAGGAAAATAATGTATTGGTAACTAACCATATTCAACTAACTGAAAGGGAAGTAAAATGTTGATATGCCTGCTGTGTGCGAATATAGGAATAATGAAACTCCAGATAGTCCAAATAAATTACCTTTTATGCACAACGTTGTTTAATCATATTTTATACCTTTTTATATCTTTGTATAAAATATTTCCTTAAAAGCATCTACTTGCATTAAAGTACGCGAAATGGCTCGGACTTACGTCTTTAATATGTCATGATAAGTTACTCGCAAATTTTGATTCATGTTGTCTCTCGTGTCGATAACCGAGCTATGAAAGATAAAGACTTAAAATGTTCGGGAATGAATCACTTTCTGTGACGTAACTTAGACAAGTTTGACAAAACTTACATTTAACATGGTAGATATTGTACTTTTTAGGAAAAAGAGAGTTAAATATATCGTAATCAGTCATATTGCACCAATAGATAACTAAGTTTCGTTCAGACGTATGTGTACAAAGAACCATGAAACAAAAAATTTGGTTGTTTGTTATTTATACAATGTGATAACCACGGACCGTCTATATGATACTTCATTGTATATTATTGTTTCAATTATCAATAATTTTTTCATTCTCCCTTTAAGTGGGACATGCTGTCCTTGGTGTTTAAGAGGCCATGTTTGGACCTACATACGTATGTTGAACCAAAATGTCATTTGTTCACTTTTGTAATATGTCTTTTTATATTAAGCGAACATACAATTAGATTTTATTAAATGACTATTTGTGCTGACGTCGGATAAAGACATTAGGTGTGCCGAAATTCCCATGTCTTTCTTTGCAATATCTAAACTTGACATTGCATAAAATAGAAAAGAAAAATGTAACACAGCATTAACATGTTAATGGTAGTGAGATATTCACGGCAATATCATTGTCAGCAATAATTTTTGCTAGATTGATCAAATGGTTTTGAAAATGGTTTATGTTCGATGCGTTCGTACGTCCGAGATCAATTACGATTCCTCAACTGATTTCCCCTACAAATAGTTTGTGTATATGGAAATGATGTTTTGGAGAGGGATTCATTTTATAGTCAAAAGTATACGCACATATAAATAACAAATGTTTTTGTCCATTTATCTTATGTGAAATCTCCCTGGTGCTATCATATTGTCAAATGGTGCAGTGTAATTAAAAAAAAAAGTTACAAGTTCTTTCTTGTATACAGCATTTGTAAGTAGCCTTCTAATATTTTATATAAACTTTACATTACAATACCGATAGGACGTTTAAAAAGATTTATTCAGTACAGAGTTTGTATATGATTTTTAAATTGTTAACTCAAAGATATGACTTAATATTAATTTTTGCATCTTTTACGAGCCATCGTTTAAGAGTCATAAATGCATGTTCTTGCTGATTACTACCCATTCAATTCCGAATGTATTAACTATTTATATGCGTTTGTACTTTTTATAATAATGCATAATAAAAAGGAAACTTGCAAAGTCCATATACCATATATATTTAAATACAAATTAAGAAAATTCATGAAAGTGTTTCAACAAATTCAGGTAAAATTGTGCATTGTAGTAGTGCATGCGACAAACCATACACGTGTGTGAAATCCCAGCATTTGGTATATCATAAAGTTGTAAAATGTATAAAAAAAAAAAGAAGGTTGTACTCAAAATATTTGCCAAACTGGTCCGTAAAGACATAATACTTACCAGAAATGTCCACAACCAATGCATCTTCAAAGGTAAAAAAACAACAACATATTTTATACCACAGTGTCGCACTTCAAAGAGACTGAGCCGATTAGGAGCTACTGAATCCAAATTATGAGATACTAAGTCCTATTGTAAGAGATTTTAATCAGTGCTAATTATGGGTTATCATGTTCTAATTAGAAGATTGTTATTCCTGACTAGGATGTTCTATGTCCTAAATTAGTTAGTCTTAATTAGAAGATACTAACTAAGACAGTATTTATGAGTTATTAAGTCCGTTTTAGCCATATGAAAACAAATATTAAAAGTACTATACGCGGGTCCTTCCAAGTTGAATATTTACTATAATACGACCAATGTTTATCTTCCAACAAGAATGGTCTCGGAAGTTATATGCTCAAATAACTAAATTCTATTTTATTTATAAAAATGCATTTGTTAGTTGCCTCATAAAGTAATAGTATCAAACGTTCTCAAATAGGTTATGTCTATATTTAATGAAACTTTTACTTATGTCTTTAATCATTATTACTGGGGATCAATTATGATTTCCACATTACATAAAACGAATCTTTTGTATCATTGTATGAATATTAAGTTCAGCTAAGCAAGCTCATGGTAGGATTTTGTTATCAGTTATAATTGTGCGTTCACTATGCGTTAGCAATTTAATTCTTACAATTTCTTTGAATCTCTGTTGTTGGAATTCACAAAACTTAGCTGGAATTGTCGATTATCAAACCATAATTATTATACCTCACTTTTGTCTACAATGATAAATGAACATTACCCGCGAAAGATATATTTTGACTGTCACAAACAGTTCAACCTTTTTGACACATGACCCAGCGAAAGTGACTTTTAGGTCATGTGCTGACATTTTGAATGTCATATAAGGGCAGGTAACTGCGTCAGTTTTTAGCCACATCATGATAAGATTGCCTCCCTTGTCTCGATGTCATATAGTCGTGACGTCACTATTCAATGTGTAAACAAGCGATCACTTGAAAGTTAATTGTAAGAAAAATAGTTTGCAAGTTATATAGAAAATGTCGCTATGTATATTCCGTTACGGTACCAATATAGAAAAATGCAGGTTAAATCGGAGAATGTCATTCAGCACAAATAAGCATTAATGTTACTCTAATTGTAAACAAACTTGTTCAAAATACGAAATCAGATTGTTAAGACAGTTTCAAATGTGAACACTTTCAAGGTTGACAGTAAAACGTAGATCTACACTATTTTAATAAAAACCGATGTTTTGTAAAATTAAACTATTATAAATATTATATACATCATTGTTATTCACATGGTCATTATATGCTACAAAAAAAACCGGCACCTACAGTAAATGTTAATTAAAGACGTTCGCAACAAAAAGAAAATAATTCGGTTATTGTCCCATTTTGCTCCATTTTTTTATTTATTGCATATAGGTTACAATATACTAATTTCTTCTCTAAAGTCCATTCAAAATAAATTGTTTTAATAGTAAAAGTTCATAAAGCATATATTATAATCAAAACCACACTTATGCAACGTATTTCCAAACAAATCAGTTCAGAAATGATCCATTTAATATCTCCATTCTATTTTGGCAATCGATACCTTGTTTGTGTAAACAATGTTAAAACAAAACAGGACAAAGGCTACCCTATTTGAAATGCAATATTTCCCAAACAAGTTCGGTGGGCCATTCTTTGTAATTATGTTTTGGTGTAAGTATACATTGATGCATTTATGTGCGAAATTTTAAGAAAATCTGTCGTTAGGAACAAGATATCATTTGATACAAAATGACGTTTTAGAAAGCATTATTAGTTACCATTTGAAACACTTAAATGTCCAATTAAATTCATTATTTTAGCAGTACATGTAGGTAAAACGTTTTTATTGTCAACATACACTTCTATATTGCCAAACAAATAATGCAAAAATATATCAGTAGAAAGAACCATAACCTTGTTTGAAAACAAGCTGTCCTATATACTTAAAACATTGATAAAAATCCAAACTCAAAAAAGGGGCTTCGACAGGTACATGTACCGTATTCAAAACTCAATATTTCCAAAACAAGGCCGTCACCCCTATTTTTTAAGACTGTTTTAGTTTCAGAATACAACGACGCATGTATATGGGATCTTTAAACAAAATCTGTCGTTTGGAACAAAATATATTCGTATATTTGATTATTTATTGACGTGTTCACAGACATATTAATTAAACAATTAACCTAATTAAGCGTCCATTAAAAGTCATTTTTTAAATGGTAACTGTAGATAAGGCGCTTTTTGTCATTTAACTGCACTTGTATATTGCCAATTGAAACATTAAAAAAGATGCATTAAGAAATCTCCATCATTCAAAACCCAATATATTCGGAACAATTTGTTTTGACTGTTTGAGTTTTAGGATACATGGAGGCATGTTTGTGCATTTTTTTTAAAGAAAATATGTCGTTGTAAAACATTGTTGCGAACGTCTTTAAATATATCCCTTGTTTTAAATGTTGTGGTAATTAATTTAACCACAGTGGAAGCTACGAAGAACCAGTTTACAATATTTATCTTTTGCTCACTTTAGCTATTGGTTTATGGGACTTTCTCTCATTCTGGTATAAACGAAGATAGTTCGTCTATGACCGTATGGTTGCAGTCGAATTCGCACAGAAGTCACAATTATATTTCCTAAACTGGTCTTGAAGGTAAATCTGAAATAAAAGACACATATTTATGGACATATCGAATTTACTAAAATTTAACAGCTCAAAAGCTAACCTCTTCTAGAAAAACTGGCCCATTTAGCAGGTGTTGTTTCTAATTGCACCTTTGCTGAGAAACTGCGACACGTGTCAATATTTTAAGGCGGCAGTATGATTAACTTCGGCATACTCAGTACTGATGAATAATTATTAATTAGGTATTATTCTATGTGATTTGAAGGAAAAATAAAGCCAAATGTATTATTCATACATATCTTTTTCAGCTGAGTAAACATAACATTCATGCATTTCCCGGAGTCGTAGTTGCTAAATGGATTTTCTCCAGGAGCTGCTACAGAGATTCTGGTCTTCCCGCGCCAGCCAAAATAATTTAAAATAAAACAAAATTGTTAGAGAAATAGGTTTTAGCGAACGGTCCAGGAAGAGGCAATATTTCGCCAATTTAAAATAGACAATTCACATACACATTCGAAAAGTTTTACGGTTAAAACCTCTTGTGAAATACAACGTCCATGAGTAATGTGTACTATTGTTTCACTGCGTGTAGGCTATGTACAGAAATAATGTTAACGTTCACTAAAACAAAGCACAAAATGAACATTGATAAACGACGTTAAAATTGACGGTGTTTTAAGTGAATTTGCAACACAATAACTACGTTAAAGTTGCGTTAAACGATACACTGAACCATATGCTAAATTTTGTGTATATTTTCAATTTGATATAAACCAATCAGCGTATAATTGGTCACGTTCAAATGACCTTGCAAACAATAAATTATCAGCCCTGCTTATTGCCTTTCGCACAGCAATGTTTGGCCACGGTTCTTGAAAAGTGAGGCATTTCCAGCTGATCCTCGGGAATAAATCATTTACAGTTAATTTCCACGCGCAATATTTGTGGTTTTTAAATGAAGTTAGACATGTATACCACAACATTTTGAAGGCAACAGTTTGATTGGGTCCTGAAAAGGTCATCTGAGTTTGACCCCTAATGCAAAGTCATCAGATCCAGTCAGCGGACACTATAGTAGCGTCCGACTGCAGATGATTTTAATGGGAGTTGATATATACAGGATTTAAAGTTCGATTTTTGTGTTTTATTTTATCTTATATTTCAGTAATAAATGATTACATCATGGTACGTTATGGTGCATAATAATAATAATAATAATTATTATTATTATTATAATAATAACAATAATAATTATTATTATAACTTTTATAATTATTATTATTATTGATGCTGTTGTTGTTATTCAATGTTAAAATGTTTGTAAGAATATGTACTATGAATTGCCTTTTATAAGCTACGCAGTACGCGTGTAATAAAGTTAGTATGTTTTGTAAATGTATTGTAAAATAGGTTGTAACAATACAATTACGTCGGTATGCCATACATATGATGACGAAGCACTGTGGTTTTTACAGTTAGATTTATTTGCTTATATTTAACGATTATGTGTTGCATGTGGTTGTCTACTGCATAATTTGTGGACAGCAATAAAAACTATTATTTTTCTTAGTGGCGTATAAAAATAAACTAAAACGAACCGTGCGTTTGCGAGTGATACATCTTTGTTGTATATCACAATATATTTCAAAAAATTTTATTAGCTCAGTTGGTAGAGCGCTGGACTACAAATCCGAAGATCGCGGTTTCGATTTCCAGCCCGGCCACATAAGTTGTGTGGGGATTGGTCATGAAATTATTTCTAATGCTATTCTCCCCCTACCTCTGATTCAAGTAGGGCAGTTGTCAGTTACTGGCATAAGTATGTGCACTTAGTACTGGTAAACCAGCTTACCCAGGAAAAGTGTGAGTAGGTTAACAAAAATCCAAACAAACAAACAAACAAACAATTGTTTTAGTAATAAATAATCCTTTCATGCTTACTTGTTTTGTGGAAAAATATGCTGATATTTTAGAAGTGTTTATGTTGAAAAGGTATGTGGATACTTGTTATGTTCATATTATGCATTGCGAAATAATGTTATGATTAATTTTGTGATGACTTTGAATATAAAACATATACGTTTGAAATGGCCCAAGCAATATTTGTTAAATGCAAGTGTTGTGTGTCAAGTTGTTATAAATACAAAGGGCTATATTCAAATATTGGCAAATATTGAAATTCAAATGAATCAACACTCCTGACACAGACATATATATTGGAAATAATGTGTCGTTTATTGATAAACACTTATTTAAGTTAATAGAAAAAAACAGTAACATATTTTTGTAAAGCTTTTCGTCATGATTTTGGAAACACGTATTTAACTTTTATACAGTTACAATACAGATAAATACACAAGTGTGTCTGGCTAAGTTACATTCTGGTTAGCTGGGCAGACTTTCGATCCGGAGGTCGTTCGTTAGAAAACCGGCAGAGAAAAAACTTGTTCTACTGATATGCTTTATATAATATTTTGTTTTTGCTTAGTCCAAATTTCAATTATTAATATTTTTAAAACCACAAGAATCTGTGAATAAGTCATTTTATTACCTTAAATATATTCATTGAATATAATATACAACATCACGAGGGTTTAAAACCTGAAGGTGCATGTACCAAATGCTGTTAATTTTAATGCCAGTACCTTCTGGTTTTCAACATTCGACTCTTTTAGTAACTATTATGTTTTTGTTTGATTGTATGTTTGTTAACCTGTATGTTTGTTATTTTAAGGGAACGATTTGTCGTTTAAATTGGTGAAAACGTGTTTTAAAGTGTTTACAGTGCTTTTCAAAAATATCACAACATTAGTATAAACCGCGTAAATATTTAAATGTTTGGCCATATCCGTTTAAACAAAAACTATTAGAACGTTTCTGTGTTTTTATTTTAAAATAACTTTGTGTGTATTTATTATTGTATGGGTGTATGCATTATTGCAATGCTATGCGATTGAAAGCTTTAAACGTACATGTGCATATTAAAAATTTGTGTTGATAAAGGCAGGTAATAGCGAATTGTATATTGCAAGTCATTAAATGGATACTATAAAATAACATTTGACATGCCAATATAGTTACTACAATAACCGAAGCTAGGCATGCAATAACCGCAAATATTCACGTGACATCGGAAATAGTCACTTGACCAGTATTTCCATGCGCATTGTAATAATGGTGATTGGTCGATTTTACCAATCATCTTCCGAATTTTTGTTTATTTTCGGAACACCAGTGCATTTCTACCGAAAAGGGGATATGAGTAATTAAGCTTAAATTATTTTATGCATAATTTATTGTGTCATAGCAATTCTGTATAAATACCTCCTTTTTTGGTAGAATTGTACTGGCATGACGAAGAGGACACGTTGCCATTCGGAATTCTTTCACCGAAATCCGATCAAGAAATGTATTTTACCGAACGTAAAGGCCTGTACAAAATAAATGACCGTAAATACTGGCTCGAGGATGAAGAAATCGACAATGCTTCGAAACTAATTGCAAAGACATACCCACATATAAATGGATTACAAAACGTTTGTGTTGTGATGGCAGGGCAAGGGAACACATCTGGGAATCCAATGCTTCAAAGTTTACATTCGCATAGGCAGCACTGGGTCACTGCTACAACAATAGGTTGTTCGCCAGGGAGCATTAAAATCTACGACAGTATGTACAAAAAACCAGATCAGGCATGCTTAAACTGTATCAAGAAACTAATGGGTCGAGATATGGTGGTTATAATACGCATAGTGGTGCCTAAATTTCAGAGACAAAGACAAAAATCAGACTGCGGACTGTTGCAATTGCTGCCGCGTTTGCTTTAGCTGCTGGTAAATATCCGTCCGATATGTCATTTGATGATATGCGCATGCGCAAACATCTTTACATGTGTTTAGTGAAACAGATGCTAAGTGATTTTCCTCATTACAGCGGAAAAGTTATCTATAAACATGAAAGTGTACATGAATACTAATAGCATTGTACATGAAGTAATTGTAAGCTGTATTACATGCGTGTGTGTAAGTGTGTGTACCTTTATAATTTGAGTCATTAAATGGTGTGCACTATAGTTCTAAACTTCATACAATATTATCAAATTAATGAGATAGAAAATTCAAGCTATTCTACTCGCCCCGGCGTCGGTGTATTAGTCGGTGTCGGCGTCCCGGCTAGTTAATATAAGCTGTTCGGTAAGCTAGTTTCTCATGAATGTCTTGAAGAATTTCATTCAAACTTAAAACTCTTTGATAATTAAAAAAATATCATTCCTGCGGGTAGGGTGGCGGCGTTAACTTTTATTTCCACTCTCTAACTCTAGAATGAATCTCCATCCATAGATAGGCTCAAGCAATACTTCACTTGGGGTTGCATTTGGGGTGGGTTGGGTGGTGTTAAGGTCAAGGTCACTGTTACCAAAAATAGAAAAACAGTTTTTGCCCAGTAACAAATATTTGAATGAAACTCAGTTTATTAATACAGTGTAGCGAGATATTGCATGAGATTGCATATGGGGTGGGTGAGGTCAAGTTCACTGTTTGAAAATATAAAAATGCTTTCCTCTCAGTAATTTGAGAAACTAATCAGCTTTGTTTAATTGGCACCTACTATCCAAACAGTTTGTTTTATATTAAAACAAATGCCAGTTACTCTGAAAAGTACAATAAAGGTCGAGTGTGCTGTCCTCCTACAGCTCTTGTTAGCTCAGCTGAGCACAATGTGCTCATGGTGAGCTTTTGTGATCGCCTTTTGTCCATCGTTGTACGTTTATCATTAGTCGTCAACATTTACTCAGAATATTTGTGTTTATTATATCTAATGTCACATGAAGGCACCGACCGAAAGTGCCTACAAATACGTTAGAAACTAGTCGTAATTCCTACAGAGCTAAAATGTTACTATGTATGTATTATACACAATTTTATTAGACTATATAAAATATTCACTTGTTTTGTTGTCTATTAAACGTACAAATTGGCAAATGGCATCTTGAGAACAGATTTCTAACTTCATGTACCTTACACATTACGGAAGGGCAGATGTTATAAATTTTCTTAATATTATGTTTTTACGTTCGTACGGAACAAGCTTGTCCACTTTTTATCTCAAGCATCATAGCATTTAAACTTTAGTATTTAACAGTTTTTTAAACCTGAACCTGAACAGACTCATGTTTGTGTATATTGAACATAAACGTAACCGGACTGTCTCTATGATAATTTGTAATTTGTTTTATAGTTATGAAAATAAGTCTTTGTAAAGCGGGATTAAAACACATATTCTGACGTAGACGCACAGCTATATAGAAATGTATTGCATTTCTCAAACGTAATTGTGCTTAATTTATTTCGTAAATCGTGGCGTTATTGAAAATACTGAACATTTATTTTGCTGTTCATCCTTGGTATGTTACTTAACTCAACTCGCAGAATAGCTTTATACTCCTAAAATGAGACTATTCTCCTTAATGTTGTTAAATAGATTAATGGATCACAATATGTGTATGCCAAATCGGTTGAAATGCGTTTATTGTGTTCATATTGTGATCGTATTTTTTAATATGAAATCCCCCACTTTGTAGGCCTATCGTTAATTATTGTATTTGCGTGTAATATCGCTTTAAACAATTGCTTCGAGACATACGATAAATATGACGAGTGCCAATTATTTAGAGTTGCAAAATTTACTGAAACAATTGTAATATATAGGTAAATTCTGAGTACGTACCGGTATACACTATGGTACGATTACGAGTAAGCCGGGTAAATACTAAATAATAGTCATCATTAATTTCTATTGAAACGGAAGGAAACATCAAAATGAAAAACGTATATCAAAAGACTTATTCTTTAAATAATGTTTACATGCAGAGTGGAAAATCTCAATACATACATGCCGAAAATCGTGGAATGGTTCTTACTATCTTTTTGATATTTTTACATTTGATAAACTTAGCTTAATCGTAACGCCCTAGTATCTTCATAAACAGAACGCCGATAAACTATTTTGATAAGTGCCAACTTTCTTGTAATCATGTTGTTTTGTTTGATCTTCAATCGGACAAGGGCCTTTGACTTGTCGCCGACAACCGTTTGATACGTTACAGCTCAAACTGTCAAATGTGACGTCAGGATTCCTGTTACGATTATGTTGGCTGTTAGTTGACGTGTGCCGTAATATGGATGCGGTTCTTGATTATATTTCTGTGCATTTTATTCGCTTAGGAATTTGTTGTTATACATTTTATATTTGGATATTAATTGTTTTAGTTTCTTCAAGCTGAGATCACAAATCAATTTATTTGTTTTAATAGATTTCCGTGGTAAGATTCACAATTCTGAATAATAAAAAAAATAACCGGAATGAGCGCATTGCTATTGTAGTTTGTCGATCGTGATACATACATTTCAAATATTATTCTACAGTTTTACAATAATATGACGTGAATTTGACATGTGTACCATGTAAATGGAATTTAATGAAGAAAATGAGGATAACCACTTGGTTTACCATTTAAAATCCCTAAATCTCGGGTGCTTACCTACCGGGGGCCCTAGCTTCACCCTGGCCCCCAGTCATTACTTTTGATTTTCTCAAACTTTCACCCATGTATCTTTGCTGAGTTCGAAACTGGGTCATATGGGATCAATAACTAGGTCACCAGGGCAAATTTAAAAAAAAGTTTGTGAACACTCTAGAGACCACATTTGTTGTCCAATCAACATGAAACTGGCTTAGTCCCTCAGGTGAGCGACCGAGGACAACGGAGGGCCTTACGGCCATCTAGTTTTAAACCACATGCTGCATTTATTCTCTTTTCGGATGCAAAAAGTCCAATCCATAGAGAAAAAAAGATTTGTTTTCATAAGTTTTTGTATCAAGCCATGTTTGTGTATGTTCAGAAATGTGCGCACATTTTATATGGCAAGCTAAAATACTGAAAAATAAAGTTGGTTCAAATGTATCTTAATAAAGCATTTGCGCTTGTCACCGGTAAGTAGGTATATGTGTCTATTTTATAACACAAATTTTAAAGACATATGATCGTATCGAAAAATGGTTATTGTGTTTCAACGAAATTATGAAATAACTGATTTAAATGTTGTGTTCTATTATGTGTCGCGAATAATTCGAAGCTTTCAGTACTTTAATCGTTCACGATATACAGTGTCTGATAGAGCTGTCGGAATAAATATCTAAATTATCTCTGTATTGAAAGCTATTTTAACGTCAGTATGGCAATATATTATATGTGTATGTACCATGACCTGTATGGAAATCTTTGTGGGCATTATATTTTGGTCAAGTTTGATAATCATCCAAATCGCCATAGGAACTGTTGAGTTATTGCCCGTATATTATCTAGAATAAGTTTGTACCCGTTTCTGCTCTCTTGGTCCACAATTTTCATCCTATCTTCGCCAAACTTGATACAAATGTTTTAGGGCATAATCTCAGTAAAGTTCGGTAATCAACCAAACCGATTCATTAACTGCAGAGTTATGGCCCTTGATTTATCTAAGTTAGGATTTTTTAGCACTTTCTGCTTTCTATGGCTACAGTTTTCAACCAATCATCCCGAAACTTTGCTATTTTAAAACTTGCTTGTAAACAAGATCGGACATACCTGTAATTCTTGTTGAAGATAGATTCTACTCGTATAATTAAGTTCTGTGCAACATAACCTGATAAGAAATGTGATAAGCTTATCATTCTTCCCAGAGACTATGTTTGCGTTGTTCAAAAATATAATTTAAGACAAATTACCAACGGGGGTGCATACTCCGCTTCCGCCACACACTCTAAACCCGCCTATGTGTACGGTCTGTTGTATGGTTATTTACCTTTTCCGGTTGTGAATTTGAAATGTGTACATTTTGAAGTTTGTTATATGCACGTATGAGTTATTGATAATTATAGTGTGTTTAAAATATAAACAGCGACTAATAATATTGGAATAAGTTGTAATTACGGTTGTGCTTAGTTCATTTTTAAGGAAAGTTACAATAGAATACCTGCTTTTTTTTGTACCAATCACTGAATTTAAGTGGGTATTTTCAAATCAAATTTATTTGTACAATAGCCATAATTAGCTTCCTTGAGCAAGAAATGCTCGGTCAGCTATCGGTATAGCCGGACAGTCATGTGTAAGCCGTTGTGCATAATTGGTCAACAATTTGGTATGCTGACGCGATATAAACTTCAATTTTCATTTGACAGTTTGTGTATGAACATAAAATATCGGATGTGTTCGATAACGGACCAGGTCGCCCACAAATAAACAACCCTTTAAGGTTTGCGTGCCAGTATATATTTCAACTGCTACATATATTCAATATATTCAATTGACAATTCACACATGTCTTCACAGATGTCTTTTAACCCTATGTAAGGTCACTCACCAAGGCTTTTTTGTATTTGTACTTGGACAATTCAGGTTAATGTTTGCGTGCATCAAGTTTATATCTCTTTTATCTACTTCAGGTATTCAATTAAAACTTCATACATGTCTTCATGGGCATTGTATAAGGTCATTGGGCCCATAACTGTGACCTGCATTTTAGGTGAATTATGCCCCTTCTGGTAATTTTTAGTTTAAAGTTTGCATGCAAGTACATATCTTTGTAACAACTACAGTCAATTCAAACTTCATACACCTCTTGGGGGTCATTATGTAAGGTTATTGACCAAGGCTCTGACAACTCTGACAAAGAAGTATGAATAGTTGAGCCTGCTGTCCTGAGAAAGCTCTTGTTCATCTTATCTTTACTGAACTTGCACAGCTTGTATATAGTCGTCAAAGCTAAAAAGATTACTAAGAATTGCCCTGATCAGGGTACAACAATCTTAGTATAGTCCCTTCTTTTGGAAAAAAAAGGACTCAATGCTGGATAGAGACAGCATTTTTCATCCAATCTCTACCAGAAATGCACACTTTTTGTATAACTGCATAAACAAATTTAAAAGTGGCCCAGAACGGAGCATTAGCACCTGATTTATCGCCCCATTTTCATATAAAGCAATGCATGTCTTTGATTTCTAAATGAATCATTCTTACACAAACCTTATCCAAACTGTCTATGTTTGTGTTTTTAATTTGAACCCGATATCCATCCTGTGTGCCCAATTTCTAGTCCGTAACATGTCGGCATAAAGAGATTTGAGAAAATTCCACTGATATCACAGAAGGCATATACTGGTCCTTGTGATGGTTAGCTGACCTAATTCTGGAGATTAAACAAGAAATTTGCCAATTTCTTAGCCAGTTTTTGGCCGTTATGCCATTTGGCTTTCGCCCAATGTCTTGATGGTGCCTCTGCGACATGTAGTATGTGTTATTGTCCTAAACTATTTAACTGCATGTGTATTGCCGATTGCCAGGTGAAAAACAGATGTAGTCAAGACATAAATCTGTATTGCGCCTGTCCATTGCCACGTCATCTGAAGTATTAGACTTGAAAGGCATCTGTATTACGCCTGTCGATTTCCAGGTCAGCTACAGAAATAGACCTGGCAGGCATCCGCATTGTGCCTGTCGATTGTCAATGCTATGATTAACAACAGAAGTAATCAGGTTGACATGGTTGACATCAAATGGTATGCGATGACATTTAGATGTCAGAGCTGATTTCTTTCATTGCCAGTACTTAGGTGACCGCTTTCGGTGATCATGACGCTCTTGTCTGTGTGTAATATTATTGAATTTTATTTGTGCTAGCGTTATCAACAATGTATGTGTAATGTGAGAATTAGTGTGTGCACTTTGTAAAACAATCCAAACGTTCCTGTGTGGACATAACGTACCAAATATCAGATATAACTTAAATTCATAGTTTTCTTTAACTGCATTTAGTAATATAATGGCATTTTATTATTTGACAGATTTTTTCAGGTATTGATTGAGACAATTCAAAGTATGGTACATTTTTGTTAGCGTTTTTAATAATGTGTCTGCAATGTGAGAACTATTGTCTGCACTTTGTACAACAATCCAAGCTAAAACGTTCCTGTGTGGACATTAGAAATGACTTAAATTCATAGTTGTCTTAACTGCATTTGCTAATATTATTGAATTTTATTATTTGACAGATTTTTTCAGGTATATATTGAGGCAATTTAAAGTAAGGTACATTTTTGTTAGCGTTTTTAACGATGTGTGTGCAATGTGAGAACTATTGTGTGCACTTTGTAAAACAATCCATGCTTAAACGTTCCTGTGTGGACATATCGTACCAAATATTAGAAGTGACTTAAATTAATAGTTGCCTTAACTGCATTTTTTAATATACATGTATTGGGGTTCACGATATTTTATAATTATGTTCACGATTATAGAGCTGCTGAAATGAGTGTATAGTTTGATGTCTATTAAGACATTAACACAACAGTGTCATTAAACATTCTGACGTTTTACGTTCAAATTCTTGTTTTTGTTTACATGGACAGGTCGTGTTCTAATGAATTTTCGAGCCACAAAACTGTGCCTTTCTTCGTCCAATAAAATAACTTGTCTCACAGTAAGCGAAGTTGGTATTTGGTATTAAAACAAATGACGCATTTTCCAGTGATCATGGGGAACAAATCATTATTACATCATTACAGTTAATTATCACTAATAAACAATAGATCCAATATCATTTGGTGCGATTAAACATCGTACTGCACCGGAAGTTCGTGCATAGGTTTTGGTAGTTTCTAAATAAAGTTACACCACAGCATTTTGAAAGCATCACTTTCGGATAAATTCAGCTGAACGCGGCCCTAATGGGAGCTGATCATATAGTAGCGTCAGAATAGAGATGGTTTTAATATATACATAACTGTTTCTTGTTAGACATGTTAAATCAGTTTATAACTTGTGATGTATTTAGTTTGCTAATACATTTTTATAAACTTGTATAGTCCGTATATATATGTTAGGTAATGTAAAACTTTTGTTATTGTATGTGTTAGTGAATAGTTTTAGTGAAAATGTACACCGTTTTCTCTTCCATAACTGTTAATTTGGCACGTTCTATTGTTGCGATATATATTACAAATTATGTGGTTCGTTTTGTACTTATGACATATGTTATTACATGAGTAGCGCCATTTAAGAGTTATGGATATTTTGTGCACCCGTCGGAAGAGAAACTTTAAGGATCAGTTGGCCCTCCAATGTTAGAATTAATTGGCTGGATGTAATTTAGGTAATGTTCAATAACGGTTTTGTAAGATGAAAAACATAGAAATTCGCCTTTACCTCTGATGATCTTTGAAAAAATAAATAGGAAATGTGTGTCGTGAAATCTAAGTTAAGTTTGAATATGTGCTGAAGTACCAGGTAACTAAGTCAAATAACATACAATCTTGCACACACTGTACAGATGTTTTCCATCAAATAAGAATTAAACTTTGCCATAAAAAGTGTCACAGTTACAATTTCGAGCCTCTATTGGCCTTAGTATTTTTAGGTTTAACTTCACATAATGAACTTTATAAAGTCTTCACCATGTCTCAAGTATGACGAAAAACGCTTGTTTGATGTTTATATTATGTGTAATAAGCTGTCATATTCATATTCTTGAAATGTTCATGTTTTAAGCAACACTCTTGTAAATTTTTGGGTCAGTATTCACCAACCCATCCTTAGTCTTGAGATTAAAAATATAGCTTATTCTTGAATCTATCATGTTCTGTGAGGGCTGTAAATTTGAAACTTGGTTTTTACCCACTCTAATGACAACATTTTTTATTTAGCATGATTTATTTATGAATTAAGTGACATTGGTACTCGGTATAAATGCGGTCTTACAAGTATATTTTTAGAGTCTAAGTCCTTTCTTTTTTTTAAGTCTGAGTATGGGTTGGTGATTACGGGCCTGAAGTTACGAGTTGTTTTAGTATCGCCATTTATTGGGAAATTAAATCACGCGATTGTAACGGGTGAGCGGCTAGGATCCTTCTCAGCTCTATTGTGTAAAGAATACATGGTTATTAATACACTCGCCTTGTTCGAAATGCCAAGTGCTACCCAATGTTTCTTTTTTTCTAACTACGTTGCGAAGAAACGCTAACGGAGTCTCCAAGAAGTATATGTTAACTATACCATTGTTTTATATCTTAAATTTGATTATGTTATGTGTTGTTCTGTGTGATTTAACCGGAATTTATCTACCAATCTAGGAAAAGTACTTACAGCAATTAAACATTCAAAGTATATATTTGATCTGACGCTGACATCCGCTGTCCATTACTTATACTTAAATAAGCATTTTTAAAATGCTTCAAATTGTAAAACTTGATAAACAAACACTGCACTGTACTACACATTCATTATAGTTTGATTGTAATCTTCCCATTCTGTACACAAAATAAATACTGATACAAAAACATGTATTTTTATGATTTAAATGCACCAACTTTTAAATACAGAACGTTATTTGTTCTGACAGACGGCGATGAAGAACGCCTTTACGAAGACTTGCCGTGTATGACGTCGGGCAAGGAATCTAATGACTTTTCCACCGGCAATGTACAAATAACAGTCAGACAGGGTGACCTTACTAGAGAGGATGTGGATTGCATTATAAACAGTTCAAACGAGACTCTCGATCTCAACAGAGGTACACTTTGTACATGTCTGAAGTATATATTATTGTTAATGTAAAGTACCAATACGACTTTGTCAATTACATGTATTTGTTACATAATCTTCATTGCAACAATACATTCTTGTTCATGTGAACATCTCTCCTGTTTTTAGGAAAAGTGTCCCAAGCCCTTGTAAAATTCTGCGGAGAAAAGCTTGTGAAGGAGGCCCAATCCAAGCGTATGTTCCGTTATTTGCTATGTTTCCACTTATTGCTACAACGTGTATATTGGTTATTATGCTTTGCAATTTCAGTTTTGTGCTTGGACCAACCTGTTTTAGCTCACCTGAGCACAAAGTGCCCATGATGAGCTTTTGTGATCGCCCGTTGTCAGTCCTGCGTGTGTGCGTGCGTGCGCCGGCAACTTTTCATTTAAACAACATCTTCTCCTAAACCGTTTGGCAAATTTTCACCAAACTTCACAGGAATGATCCTTGGGTGGACCTCTTTTAATTTTTTTCAAATTTTTCCGGTCCGCTGCATATGTAGGTCACCAGAGCTAAAATAGATTTAAAAAGTGAAAACTTAAAAAAACTCCTATGAAACAACAAGGCTCAGAGTTTTTATATTTGATATGTGACATCCTCTAGTGGTCCTCTACAAAGATTGTTCAAATGATGCCCCTGTGGTCAAAACTGGCCACGCCCCGGGGGGTCACATGGTTTATATAGACTTATATAGCAAAATGACTTTAATCTTCTCCTCTGAAACAGCAAAGCATAGAGGTTTCATATTTGGTATGTGACATTGTATAGTGGTCCATTGTTCAAATAATGCCCCTTGGGTCAAAACTGGCCCTGCCCCGGGGGTCATATTGTTTATATTGACATATATCAAAATGACTTTTAAAATCTTCTCCTCTGAAACCGCAAGGCCCAGAGGTTTCATACTTGGAAGTAACATTGTATAGTGGTCCTCTACAGAGATTGTTCAAATGATGCCCCTGCGGTCAAAACTGGCCACACCCCAGGGGTCACATGGTTTATGTAGACTTAAATAGCAAAATGACTTTTAAAGTCTTCTCCTTTGAAACCGCAAGGCCCAGAGGTTTCATATTTGGTACGGAAGATTGTATAGTGGTCCTCAAATAATGCCCTTGTGGTCCCCGGGGGTCACATTGTTTGTATTAACTTATATAGCAAAATGACTTTATAAATCTTCTTCTCTGAAATTGCAAGCGCTAGAGGTTTCATATTTGGTATGTAACATTGTGTCCTCTACCAAGATTGTTCAAATAATGCCCCTGGGGTCAAAACTTTCCACACCCCAGGGGTCACATGGTTTATATAGTCTTAAATAGCAAAATGACTTTAAAAATCGTCTTCTCTGAAACCGCAAGGCCCTGAGGTTTCATATTTGGTATGTAACATTGTATGGTGGTCCTCTACAAAGATTGTTCAAATGATGCCCCTGGGGTCAAAACTTTCCACACCCCCGGGGTCACATGGTTTATATAGACTTTAATAGCAAAATGACTTTAAAAATCTTTTTTCTTAAAACGCAAGAACCAGAGGTTTCATAGTTGGTATGCAACATTGTATGGTGGTCCTCTACAAAGAATGTTCAAATGATGCTCCTGGGTTCGAAATTGGCCACACCCCGGGGTCACATGGTTTATATAGATTTTAATAGCAAAATGACTTTTTAAATCTTCTCCTCCGAAACTTCAAGGCCTAGAGATTCCATATTTGGTTGGTTACATTGTATAGTGAAATGTGAAATCACTGCCTTATCCTCTTTGAAAGGTCTTGATGTAGACAAAAACCGGTTCCAGCCAGTTTAATTAGCAATATGCTATACACGAAAATCATGGGTTTCGTCTGCAGGTTTATTGATTTTTTATTGGTGGCTGATGGTCTAGCTGGGGCCTAAGGTGGGAATGTCAATTAAAATAGAGTAGATAGTTTCATTCACAGTTTGCATCTTATTTAATAATGAAACAGTTATGCATTTTGTCTTAATTGTCGGTAATTAATAGAAAGGGCAAACTGTGATAATTCTGAATGGATTATGGTGTGTGGATTAGCAAATATGCAGGTAAGAAATAATATGCATTTGACAAATATTTAAATATAATATGCTAAGATTTTTTGTGAACTGCCTCAAAAGTCAAATGTACTTTATAACTACGATTTTAGAGGCTTAAAATCTCGACTTAGTACTGAGTATTTACGGTAGTGGTCCTCTACAAAGATTGTTAAAATGATGCCCCTGGGGTCAAAACTGTACATACCCCGGGGGTTACATGGTTTATATAGACTTAAATAGCAAAATGACTTTTAAAATCTTCTCCTGTGAAACCGTAAGGCCAAGAGGTTTCATATTTGGTATGTAACATTGTATGGTGGTCCTCTACAAAGATTGTTCAAATGATGCCCCTGGGGTCAAAACTGGGCACACCCCTGGGGTCACATGGTTTATATAGACTTAAAAGTTAAATAGCAAAATGACTTTAAAAGTCTTCTCCTCTGAAACTGCTAGGCCCAGATGTTGTGTATTTGGTATATGACATTGTATACTTGTCATCTACAAAGATTGTTCAAATGATGTATCAGGGGTCAAAACTGGCCCTGCCCTGGAGGTCACACTGTTTATATATAGACTTAAATAGCAAAATGACTTTACAATCACTCTGAAACCGGAGTGTTTCATATTTGATATGTAACATTGTATAGTAGTCCTTAACAAAGATTGTTCAAAGTATGCCCCTGGGGTAAAAGGTGGCCATGACCCGGGTGTCACATATTTTATATAGACTAATATGGCAAGTGGGCTTTAAAAATCTTCCTTTTTGAAACTGTAAGGTCCAGAGGTTTTATATTTTGCGTGAAACATTGTGGAGTGGTCCTCTGCAAAGATTGTACCAATGATGCCCCTGGAGGTCACATGGTTTATATACATTTAAATAGCAAAATTACTTTAAAAATCTTCTCTCCAACCGCAAGGTCCAGTGGTTTCATATTTGGTATGTAACATTGAATAGTGGTCCACTACAAATATTTTTCTTAATTATGCCCCTAAGGTAGAAAGTCGCTACGCCCCGTGGGTCACATGGTTTATATAGACTAAAAAACTTCTGAACCTGCAAGGCCCAGATTTTTATGCTCAGGTAAGGGGTTTAGTGCCATTTTGTCCTCTTGTTATTAACCATTATGATGCCTTAAACTCAGGTGAGCGACCTAGGGCCATCACGGCCATTTGTTTTGATTTGATGGAATATTGACAATGCATAGGGTGTCGAAATGCGTTACTCATAGCAGGGCATTTGTAAAATAAGTTTCACATCACAGCAACAGATACGAAGTTCAAAAGCATAATTCCAATTATCAGATGTGTACATCGGAATCTTATTTCCTTGGAAGACGCACTTATTGTGATATATTTTTATCTATTGACAGATGGAGAAATGAAAAAGGAAGGATTAGCCATAACCCACGCTCATAAACTTAAGTGTAAAAAGATCATGCACGTTGTAGCCAAAGAGACAGCATCGGAATGGAAACATGTTGTTGGACTATGTCTCAGGAAGGCCAAAACTGAAGGCTATCGAAGCATTGCTTTCCCGGCATTAGGAACAGGTTTGAATGCATCATTTTCAAATGTATCCTAAAATAATTAATAACGCAGTTCAAACCAAAGGAATATAGGATCTGGCACATGTTGTCGTTTGATACAAGATTTGTTAAACATTTTCAGGAAATTTGTTAGCCTGTGAGCTGTGACGAATTTAATGAATTCTTGTATTAAATGACAACGAATGTCGACTCTGTTTTTGCTCATGCTCAAACAGTGTTAAATTGCAGTTACATTTTCTGACCCAAATAATTTGACAGCCGAATTACTACACCAGAAATGTAATGGATAAAACATATGCATTCAAATATCAAACAACACTACTAATGGCAATTTCAACCAAAATGCCATCGGTATGTTGGTGTATACGAAATAATACTTGCAATCATGACGGTTTCACATAATTGCTCGATAGATTTTCTTATTGTGCGATTGTATTGACCTAGCCTTCATTAATCTCTGGTGGCATTCAACTGTTCTATTTAGATCGGATTGCATTTATCTAGCTTCTAAACAACAGATTTCATAATCGCATAACAAGCGCATCTATTATTAAGCGTCAGATAGAAATAGCCGGGTGGATATAGTTTTAGACTTTGAATCACAATGAATGTGGTTCGAGTCCTGCCAAAATCTTTGTTTTCATGTCTGGCATCTTGATGCGGGAGGCATATAGTGATCGTCCTGTCCGTCCGTCCTTTCGTCCGTGACAAGGTTAAGTAGATTTTACCGTTCTGTCTCGCACCAACACAGCTTACTACAACACTTGGATACTTGCACTGTTGTTGCTTATAACCATTCGCTATCCACCCATATCACCCAACCTCACTTTAACCTTGACATAATTTGGACTTATAATAATTCAAAAGTGCAATTTCTTGGTTAACTAGACTTTACCGTTTCGTTTTTCACCAACACCGCTTACAACAACACTTGGATATTTACACATTTGTTACTGATGACCTTTTTAAATCCACCCATATCAACCAACCTCACGTTGACATTGACCTTTACCTAATTGGCACTTAGAATGATTCAAATGGGCTGTTTCTTGGTTAACTAGATTTTACCATTTCGTCTAGCACCAACACCGCTTGCTACAATATTGTGATACATACACAGTTGTTGCTTATTACCATGAAAGTCACCGTTGCAAAAAATAGAAAAACCGTTTCCGCTCAATAACTTGAGAAAGCATCGAGATATTTTAATGAAACTTGATAAATAGAGACCTTATATTGAGACATTGCTTGGGATTGCATATGGGGTGGGTGGGGTCAAGATCAAGGTCACCGTTGCTAAAAATAGAAAAACTATTTCCGTTAAATAACTTGCGAACGCATCGAGATATTTTAATGAACGTTCATACATAATTACCTTATATCGAGACCTCGCTTGGAATTGCACATGGGGTGGGTGGTGTCAAGGTCATACTTTATATCGAGACCTAGCTTGGGATTGCATATGGGATTGGTAGTGTCTAGGTCAAGGTCACCGTTACTAAAAATAGAAAAGATGCCTTCGCTTAATAACTTGAGAAGGCATCAAGATATTTTAATGAAATTTCATGCATATACACCTTATATCGAGACTTCCCTTGGGGTGAGTGGGATCAAGGTCAAGGTCACCGTAACTAAAAATAGAAAAACGGCTTCAGTTCAATAACTTTAGAATGCATCAAGATATTGTAATGAAACTTCATATATTTATACCTTATATCGAGGCCTTGCTTGGGATTGCATACAGTGTGGGAAGGGGTCAAGGTCACCGTTACTAACAATAGAAAAACGGTTTCCCCTTAATAACTTTAGAATCCTTACAGATATTTTAATGAAACTCCAAACATAGATACCATATATGAAGACCTCACTTGGGATTGCATATGGGGTGGGAGGTTTCAAGGTCAAGGTCACCATTACTCAAAATAGAAACAGGGTTTCTGCTCAATAATTTGAGAAAACGCATGGAGATATTTTTATGAAACTTAATACATATATACCTTATATCGAGATCTCGCTTGGGATTGCATATGGGGTGGGTGGGATAAAGGTCAAGGTCACCGTTACTAAAAATAGAACAATTGTTTCGTCTCAGTAACTTTAGAATCCATAAAGATATTTTAATGCAACTTCATACATAGATAACATATATCGAGAGCTTGCTTGGGATTGCATATGGGGTGGTTGGGGTCAAGGTCAAGGTCACCATTACTATGAATGGAAAGACGGTTTTTGCTCAATAACTTGAGAACAAATCGAGATATTTTAATGAAACTTCATACATATATACCTTATATCGAAGCCTTGCTTGAGATTGCATATGGGGTGGGTGTAGTCAAGATCAAGGTGACATTTGCTAAAACTAGAAAATGGTTTCCAGTTAATAACTTGAGAACGCATCAAGATGTTTTAATGAAAGTTCATGCACAGATACCTTATATTGAGACCTCTCTTGGGATTTCTTATGTGGTGGGTGGGGTCAAGGTCTAGGTCACCATTACAAAAATAGAAAAACGTATTCCGCTCATTAACTTAACAATGCATCAATATATTTAAATGAAACTTCATACATAGATACCTTATATCGTCGAGACCTCGCTTGGGAATGCATATAGGGTGGGTGAGGTCAAGGTCTCCATTACTAAAAATAGAAAAATGGTTTCCGCTCAATAACTTTAGAATGCATCAAGATATTTGAATAAAACTTCATACACAGATACCTTGTATCTAGACCACGCTTGGGATTAGATATGGCGTGGGTGAAACCAAGGCCAAGGTCAATGTTACTAAGAATAGAAAAACGGCTTTTTCTCAATAATTTGATAATGCATTGCTATATTTTAATGAAACTGCATACATAGATACCGTATAACTAAACCTCGCTTGGGAATGAATTTGGCACCCAGATCCTTCTTTCATTATTGTGCTGACTTTTATGCATTTCTTTAAAAAAATTTGGTTTTCGTGGAATGTCCACGTTTTTTGTTTTTATCGATTAATTCATTGTATCTGCATTAAATGCATCCGCAAAAAGGCTATGTTTCGCTCACAGGATCAGTGAAGATTTCTTTTTTGTCAGAATCAAGGTTGATGATGACATTCCGTGTCATGACATCAGCAAATGATATTTTAAATAAATTACATTAAATTAATTAAATTAATTAAAAGTGACAGGTCTTGTATTCGAAACCAAAACATTACGTTTACAAACCTTGCGCAATTACCACCGCACTATAGTATCAACAGTAAAGTAGTAAAGATTGAATCAATACATATTTGCGTCTAAGTATCCTATCTGAGTAAGTAGCTTAATAAAGATTTAAGACAAAAAAAGGAATATTCATTAGTGCCAGTTCAATAAAATGGGTGTATTACACGGAAAACAAGGTCGAGCTATGATAAATAGCGGTTTGTTATTATTGAATGTGAACTGTAGGAAACCAAGTACTGTATGGTATTTATAGGTATGAACATCAATGCCAAAGATACGGCCAAGGAAATGTTTCAGGCCGTAAAGGAATTTGCAAAGGAAGGATGTGGATCGTTGACGGATGTCAGATTTGTGATATTTCAGAGTGAGATGGTAGAAGATTTCAGACATGTAGCTCAACTAGTTCAAGGCGTAACATCAGGTAAAATAAAAAGAGTACATATCGCTATGTTTTGTTTTTTCAATCAACACTCTTGTGATCAACGACCAACTTAGAAACTACGGTTATGCTCCATGGTATTTAGCTTAAACCGTCTAATTGCGCAATGTCTATAGTGGTCAGTCACAATCCGGCATCCGTCGTTCGTCTGTCGTCAACATTTTACTTGAACAACTTCTCCAAACCGCTTGGTGGATTTTAAGCAGCCTAAGGAATTATTCTTGGGTGGCAATTTAGTTGAATATATAGACACTGGTAGCCATGACAAACAAACGATTACAAAACTAGAAAACTTGAAACAAATTTGTTGAAAACCACTGGGTTGACTTCAAAATAGAATTTACCAAATTCCTTCATATCATTTGATTCATTAAAAATCATTGCCGCCAGGGTGTAGGGCAGGTTTCCATATATGGCCATTTTGCTAAATTCAAAACTTTGAAAATCATTTTGTCAGGAACAATTACTAGATTTGAACATACTTTTACAGACATATTGAATGGGTGACCCTACAAAATTTCTATAAATTAGATCTACGAGATCGTAGTTCTATTAATTAAAACATACCTGTAAGGAAGCGGGACAGTTCTCAGTATAAGGCTTTATTGGAAAATGAGAACCTTGTCTGAAACAATTTGCGAAATGATTTCACAGAAATGATCCTTGGGTGACCGTCTAAAATAAGCACTTAATATAATTTGAATGGAAAAAATGACCGCTAGATGGCAGATAGTTTCCTTATGTGACTGCATTGAATTCATTATACAAATGTTTTGTCAGAAATAACTAAAACTAGAGGTTTGGATTAAACAACTAGACTTTTGTCACAGGTGTGACAACCGGCCCCGAAAGATAGTATGTTTAATGGTGGTGCCAGCCTGTTTTAAGCTCACCTGAGCAAGAAGTGCTTTTTGTGCTAGTATAGAGGACCTCTCCTGCGTCCTCTGGCGTCCGTATGCAATCAACATACCGATTGCCTTCCTGCAAAGCGCCCGGCATATAGGATAGGAATCGGGAGTAAAGATGTTCATCAGTAAAGATGTCTCATAAGTAAAAACTGGCTTGCCCTCAATCGCGAGGGGTGACACTGTAATAAACAAACACTTTACTTTACTTTATAGGCCGTTACTGTGAAAAGACTTCTTTTTATTCAATCGTTTCCTTTCTTGCACCATTTGCGTATGACCATAAAATCTCGGCTCTTATCGATAATGGGCCAAATCGGACCTGAAACCCTAGACTAATTGCCCTGTTTTCATTGGAAACATGCACAACATGCCTTTTCCAATATAGAGACTTTTCATCCAATATTGACCACATTTCAACAGTTTGTGTGTGGCCATTATATTTTAGTAGAAGCCAAAGATGGGCCTTGTTGGGCCACAAAAACGGGAGTAATTGCTTCCTGTTTGTTAAAAAAAAATTGCCCTTTTCCTTTACAGTGACTTTATTTTTCATCGAATTTTTACCAAAGTTTCACTTTGTGTATGTGACTATGAAAATGTAGCGGTAGGCGACAATGAGCCAGATTATTAAACAACAAAAAACTGAGTAATTGCCCCTTGTTTATGGGAAAAAAATGCAAAACTGCCTTTTTCCTTGATAGAGACTTCATTTTTCCTCCAATCTTGACCAAACTCCTACAGTTTGTATGTGACCATATTAATATTGCAGCAGAAGCCACGAATGGGCCAAATAGGACCACACATTATTGTGTTATGGCCCCTTCTTGTGAAAAAAACAACAACATCAATATAGACTTGAATTTTCATCCAAATGTGACCAAACTTCACAGGTTTTGTATGACCATTTATAGATCTCAGCAAAAGCCAGAAACCGGACAGATCAGGTCATTTAAGCAATCTGGACCAAACTTGCACAATTTGTTTATGACGCAAAGATCTCTGGGGATATCGAATATTGGAAGGGTTCATGATAATACACTCCTCTCTTTAGAACAAGATGGTAAGCATGGCATTACCTTTGCAAAGCCGTCGCCATTATCTCTCCAAACTTAAGCATTAAAACTATTTCTCGCACAGCCGTCGCAATTATCTTCCGGACCTCCAACATTAACTCTATTTCTTAGAAACAGCGTGCGAAAAACTAGAAACAAGGGTGGAGAAAATGTATCCTGGTCCCTACTCGTTTAATGACCATGAGTTTTGTATTTGTTTTGCAAACGCAAGCCAAGTAGCTAAAGAATTTACGGTATTTTCCGGTATATAAGACGCATCTTTTTCCAGTTGTAATTGCCCTGCGTCTTATATTCCGGTGCATCTTATTCGTGTATGAAATCAGATTTTTGAAAAGCAGAATTGCCGAAATAAACGAGCAAAGCAATATTTGTTTTTGTTATGATTTGCTGTTTTTATGAAACAATTTGTTTTACACCGATCAATTTGTTACACCCTACTCTACAAATAGTAGTTATGTAGCGTGTGTTTGAAGCGAATAGGTGTGCGTGTATAGCAAAACAAATCAATAATATCATATTTTTTATTTCATTTTATTTGAGTTCTGCGACCGCTGATGGGAGCATCTTGGCGACGGTGTCTTTTATACGCTAGCCCTTATTTGAATTTGTATGTTAACCAAACAATTCAATTAAAATTGACCTCAAACAATAATCTTGTTTATAATGCCGTTACCTGTGAAAATGTGCTTCATTTTAATTGCAATAAACAAGATAAGTGTTACAAACTATGGCTGTCGGTATGCTTTGTGTGCTTAGCCAATTTGTTTTCACACTTATATTGCCAAAATTATTGTTGACACATTAAGCGTTTAAACAAATTATCATTGTACACAGTACACACAACTGTGAGCGCAAATAAGTAGACTGACATCGTGACATCATTAAAAATATTAAGCCGATAACGACATTTTATTCGTTCAAAAATATTTATTATGCAGACTAGTATGCATCCCGGGAATCACGTCATAATAGAGGTGTTATAAACATATGCTCAGCGTGTGTACACAGCCTTTGTTCTGAAAATGGGATTAAAATGTGTGAATGGATAATTGGGAAGGTTATGTGCGTCTTATAGTCTGGATGCGTCTTATACGTGGATGAAATCAGGAAAATGATTAAAATTAGGGGGTGCGTCTTATTTTCCGATGCAACTTATAATCCGGAAAATACATTAATAGTTAAGTAGCTAGACAAATTATTTAAGGACATTGTGGCATACATGTCCATCCTTTGTTCAGTAAGGTCTTCATCTTTGCCAGTACTCATTTGAACTCTTTGGGCCATCATCGCCCTCTTGTTTAAATTTATGATAGGAAATGAAAATATATGTGTAAAAAAATATACGCCCGAAGGGGCCAAATTGCCGTGGGATAACTTGGGATACAAAGGGTTGAAGAAGAAAATAAAGAATGGTATGAACATAAATTTAATAGTATATTTGGGTGGCATTTTTTACATGAAATGTTTTGATGCATAAAACATCACTTACTTACTATCCATGTTCTGATATTAAAAAAAACTAATGAAATGTTTAAGCACATCATTTGTCATTTACTCCTCTCCAAAACTTGTTTTGATAAGAGAATAGTTCAAGTTGTAATACAAACTGATCCAGAAGTATCGCTAAGTTTTAAAGTCAGGGGTGTTTTCCTGAATATGTGTTTTTTTAAATTTCCACTCCCAACTACACGTTGCCATCAAGAATGAAGACAAGTTTCAACACAAGCCACTGGCAACTGCAGGTGTTTCGTTCACAAGAAGGTTTTCCTATGTATTCCATATAGGAAAAATAATCAAAGGGCCATATCCTTGTAATGGGGGAGAACAACTTAAACACCATCTTTACGCACAACAATACAGTACCCTCAACAAGGAAAACAGGTTTCAAGAAAAAATCTGTTGGATATTGTAGGGGTTGCGTTCACAAGAAATGTTTCCTATTTATTTCATAGAGAATAAATAATCAAAATGACATAACTTGCAAATGGAAGGGGAAAACTTATATCCACATCTTTACAACTACACGTTACCCTCAACAATGAAGATATGTTTCAAGAAAATCTGATAATGTAGGAGGACATGGGTTCACGCCAATTGTCCCCATATATATTTCATTCCAAAAAGTAGAACAGATAACATAGGGCAATAATTCCAGAATTGTTAAGTGCAGAGTAACGATTCTTGTGCACTGCACTCCGTCTTAATGAGATCTACCTCTAAAGTTAATACTCTATTAATCCAAGAGTGGAAAAATGAAGTATGAGATCTTCAAATAGCTTCATAGCCTATGAAGTTATACAGGACAAACATGATAAATGAGGAAGGACGGACGCACAGACAGAAGGACAGACAGGGTGATTACAATAGGGCACCCACAATAGTTTCGCGGGCCTATATAACTTCAAAGAAATCTTCCTTGGGTGAATGTACGAAATTTCTTTGAATTATTTTAATTTGAAGTTTGTCGCTGTTGTCTGTTGTCAGTATATTTTACTTAAAGGCACACACAAGGTGCTGCAGGTTAAAACACCATTAAGAGTTTAATGTAGATTTTACAAACACGTAAAATAAATCATTATGTCCAAAAAAAACATTATACATTTTCATAAAATAAATGGTATTTGGCACATTTTTATTGCACTGTATTGTTTACATTTTAGAATCATTTGGTGCCTTAGTTTCCTGTAAAAGGAATGCAATTCACATGCATGATATTTGCATGGAAAAATTCCGTTATTGTGGTCAGTGAAGTATTTTAATTTAGAGGGTCGGTTAATGAACCTATACGTGTGAATTTTATAAAGACATAAACTGGTACAAACAAAGTAAGAAATCATTAGATATTATTAACAAAGTAACATGTTTTAGTATGGAAATTTACATGTTAGTGGTCAGAAACTGACCAAGTGATTTTAAGTTTGTAGATTGTAAAACGTATTATGTATTTAAAATTTCAATTACTGCAAAACATGCTTCATAGACGCCCTCAAAATGACCTGTCCAGTTTATGGCAATTTATATTACTGTTAGAAGTACAGTTATTCATGAAAAGCATGGAAATTGTGCACATTACCACTTTGTTTTTATGAATAGACTGACATCAGCGTCGCGCGATCATTAGCACAAAACAAAGCTAGTGTGTATAAACATTTTGCTTGGAGGATCAGTGTTTTTATTTTAAACAGTATCCAAACACTAAATAGTTTCCGGACCCAGGATATAACTGAAGCTTAAACATACAATAATATAATTTTGCCAGACATTTAAATGACTAAATTCTAAATTTGACCATACCCACCATTAATGAGGCTTTAACATGTATCAAATGTATCTCATGCTGTTACATTTGCTTTTGTACTAGTCACTTTCAAAGTTTTATTTTTACTCGGATGATTGACCCAGGGGCATCTTGAAACTCTTGTATATCATTCTTTGTGAATAGTGTATACAACGTGTATAATGTGTGGTGGTCTAAAAATTGTGTATGACACTTTTTGTAAAACTTTACTGCGTTTACTAAGAATGTCACATGAAATAATTTTTCTCTTATCCTAATCATGAGTGTACATCGTGCCTATTTTTAGTATGAGCCACAAGAACTTACTGTTAAAAAACTGATTTCAAACGAAAATACCCATGTATACGTAATATTCGCTGGTATTGTGGCAGGAAAATCAACTTGTTCCTTTGCATGTTTCTTTTTGGCACAGGCCCTTCCAGAAAGCCTTCGGTTGTTCCTGGTAGAGGCCGTGTTGACAATGCCTCAGATTCTGTTTGTCTGGTAATTTACGCCATGGAGGAATCATTCATCAGGAACGCTGTTGCACAGTTAGACGCATTGATTGGTGCTGAGGTCATGAAGACTTCGTTTAAAGATTCCATATTAAAGCGACTTGATGCCCGGCAGGTATGATGTAGAAATGTTGATTGGAACTGCTGGATAAATCTTAGACTACAAAATGTTTTTTATCAATAATACTGTGTTTGTTCGACTATTTGAAGAATAGGTGAGCTTTCCTACTACCCCCGGCGTCGGCGTCCGCGTCTGAATTTGGTTAGTTTTTATTCAAAAGTCTTGTAATTTCAAAACTACATAATTTATTCCCTTGAAACTTGAAATATACCTTTGTCATTAACTCCAGTGTCAGGGGCACCATTCCCCATAACTCTGTTTTGTATTTTGACAGAGTTATATCCCTTTTTCACTTAGATTTTATGGTTAAAGTTTTTATTCAAAAGTTTTGTAACTTCAAAACTACATGAGTTATTCATTTGAAACTTGGAACTTACCTTTGTAATCAACTCCAGTATCAAGGGCAACATTCCCTATAACAAATCTGTTTTGTATTTTGACTCAGTTATGCCCTTTTTCACATAGATTTTCTGGTTAAAGTTTATATTCAAAATTGTTGTCACTTCAATACTACAAAAGCTATTCACGTGAAACTTGGAATATACCTTTGTCATCAACTTCAGTATCAGGGGAATATTTTCCACAACTATATTCTGTATTTGACAGAGTTATGACACTTTTTCACATAGATTTTCTGGTTAAATTGTATATTCAAAAGTTTTGTAACTTGAAAACTACATAAGTTATTTACTTGAAACTTGGAAATAATCTTTGTCATCAACTCAAGTATCAAGGGCAATATTCCCTATAACTCTGTTTGTATGTTGACAGAGTAATGCCCCCTTTTCACATAGATGTTCTGGTTAAAGTTTATATTTAAAAGTTTTGTAACTTCAATACTACAAAAGCTATTAACTTGAAACTTTGAATACACCTTTGTCATCAACTCCGGTATCCGGGTAAACATTCCCCATAACTCTAATTTGTATTTTGACAGAGTAAAGCATCTTTTTCACATAGATTTTCTGGTTAAGACTTGGAAGTAACCTTTGTCATCAACTCTAGTATCAGGGGCAACATTACCCATACCTCTTTTTTGTATTGTGACAGAGTTATGCATGCTTTTCACTTAGATTTTCTGTTTAAGGTTTATATTCAAAAGTTTGGTAACTTCACAACTACGTATGTTATTCCCTTGAAACTTGGCACTAACCATTGTCATCAACTGTTTTATCAGGGGCAACATTACTGAAGAGGGGGTATCTTGCTTTGCACCTCTCTGTCGGTCGGTCGGTCGATTGATAGGTCTGTCCTTAGACCATTTGGTCTCCGCACGATATCTTGAGAACGCTTTGACCTACGATCATTAAAATTGGTGCGCTGGTTACTTCAGAGGAAAGAAAGAACCCTATAAATTTTGAGGTCAAAGGTCTAGGTCACCGTTGCTAAAAATAGAAAAACGGGTTCATCTCAATAACTTGAGAATGCATTGAGATATTTTAATGAATCTTTATACATAGATACCTTACATCGAGACCTCGCTTGGGATTGCATATGGGGTGGTTGGAGTCAAGGTCAAGGTCACCGTTATTATAAATAGAAAAACGGTTTCAGCACAATAACTTGAGAATGCATCGAGGTATTTTAATGAAACTTCATACATAGATACCTTATATGTAGACCTCTCTTGGGATTTCATATGGGGTGGGTGAGTTCATGGTCACCATTACTAAAAATAGACAACCGGTTTCCTCTCAATAACTTGAGAATGCATCAAGATATTTTAATGAAACTTCATACATTGATACCATATATCGAGACCTTGCTTGGGATTGCATATAAAAATAATTCTTAATAATTGCACAGTTACAACTTGGCTGCATGTCGGAGGGCATACATGTTTTACAAACATCTCTTTATTTAAATATTTAATGCAAACATGCACCTATTCCACAGTTTACGTATGGTGAATATGCCTTGGTTTGTTAATGAACTATGTTTAAACAAACAATTAAATAAATTCTTTTTAGCTCGACTTTTTTAAGAAAAAAATGTTGAGCTATTGTGTTGTCGCTCTGTCGTGTGCGTCTGTGTCAGCGTCTGCGTCTGCGTTGGATAAGTTTTTGGGTAAAGTTTTTTGTCTGAGTCCATTTCTCAAAAACTATCAAAGGTATCCATTTGAAACGTTCAATACTTGTTCACTGCCAAAAGGGTAATCCATTACAACAAGGCAGATAATCCTGAGATTTGTATTTCCAGATTTATCTGCCCTTGTTTGGATATTTTGACAATTTGTTGGTAAATATACAATTTCTAAATAACTAACAAAGACATTAAATTGAAACTCAAGGTACTTGTTTAAGGTGCTGACCCCATTCTGCAGGCATCAGGAGGTAACCTTTTCAGGGATTGTTTGGGATTTATTACCCTTTTTTTTCAACTTAGAATTTCGACTGTAGGTCATATTTCTCAGTACCTATATGAGGTATTATCCTTGATCACAGTGATGAACTTATGCAAGACCAGAACAGGAACTCTATCAAGGATTTCGTTTGAGTAATTGTCCCTTTTCAGAGGTTTTCACTTAATAGTCAAAATTGTTTGTCACAGGCATAAACCAATCCTGTAGACAAGGTGGGGTGACTATAACAAGGATTTGGGTGGAGTTACTGCCCTTTCGCAACTTGCTCAACTTGGAATTTCAGCTTTAGGTCAGAGTTCTCATTATCTGTAATAGGTATTGACTTAAAATTCAACTTACTTCATCACAGTGATGAGCCCATCATAAAAAGAAAAGACCAGAATACTGTCATAATACGAGAAAGTCGAGCATCCAATACCCGTAGTCGGTGCTCTTGTTAATGTTTCTTGTAGAAAGAGGCGATGAGGCGAATTGCAGAGAGACACAATGTTGACTTGAAGACCACCAGCTCTGGAATAGAAATTGTAGGGATGATGGCAAATGTACACATTGCAAGCACCTCTATTAACAAGTAATTATATATTCCTTGTAAATGATATTAGTTGTATATCGGATGTTTTTTATTCATGTTATTGGTGTATACAATGGATTCTATGTACATAAATAGAACAAACTCCTACCTGATTACACGCCATGTAGTTGAGGTGCATAGTAATATATTTATTATTTTTCTTTAAAGTTGTTTTAGATAGTTTGGATGCAGTAGATGTAAATTATAGTACAAAAAAAATATTTTACTACTTTGTTAGAATAAACTAAACTTTGCCCAGATCAGGCCACAAACCTGAGATGAAGTACCACTATTTATAAAAACAAATGCAAACATGGATTATGTGCAGGGAAGAGACTCGGTTTTATCTCGTCAGATTAGAAAACAAAGAAGATATATTGTCACTTGATCGTGATCGGCGTCGGCGTTGGCTATTCTTTTGTTATACCACCACCACCATCAATGATGGGGGGTTCATATAGTGTCAGCCCAGTCCCTGTGTACATGTACATGTACGTATGAAGATATGTATGTTCAGATTCTTGTCCGGAGCATAATTTTGACAAGCAGGGAAGGATTTTTTAAAAACTTGGCCAGAAAGTGTGTGGCGCACAAGTATAGGACCAAGGTCAATGTCACAATTAAAGGTCGTTGGTCAAATACAAGAATTGAAGCCATAGACCATGTATAGAGCAAAATTTTGTCCAGCATGGAAGGATTTCCAAATAACTTGGCAGATGTGTTCAGCATGATGAAGCGGTGTGTCGCGCGCAAGTACCAGGTTTGTTGGTCCAATGGCATATACCCTGTCCAAAGTTTAATTTTGCCCACCATTGAAGTTTTTCAAAGACAATGGTAGAAGTGGTAAGCATTATGTCGCACGCAAGAGCAAGGTTCTCAGGTCCAAGGTCAAGGTAACATTTAAAGGTTAAATATAATAATTTAATCCGCTGACCCTGTTCGAAGCGTTATTATATCCAGCAGTGAAGGATTTTCAAATAAATTGGCAGAACTGTACAACATTATGGATTGGTGTGTCACGCTAAAAAACTGGGTCCCAAGGTCCAAGGTCAAAGTCACATTTAAAGGTCAAATGTCATTATACGAATTAAATCCTCTTACACAGTCCGAATCTCAATTTTGTCCAGCATTAAAGGATTTTTTAAATAACTTGGCAGAAGTTTAAAGCATGGTGTGTCGCGCGCAATTACCAGTTCCCTAGGTCCAAATTCTCAGGTCAGATATATAAAGGAAAGCCATTCAGTTTTTTGCTTAGGTAATATTTTGTTGAACATTATTTCCTCAACAGCTTTCAAATAGGTATACTAATTCAGCATGAGAAAATGAGTTTTGGGTTTAGGTCCATATTTCAGGAAAACAATTTAATGTAAAGGCTTTATATTTGGTATACAAATATTGAATCAAAATATATGCTGATGAACTTTATTTAGTTTCTAGTTCACCTAGGGTGAGCTAGGGTAAGCTGTTGTGGTCAGTCTCCGTCAGGCGTCCATCGTTGGGCGTCAAATTTTACTTTACTTTATCCTCAGAAACGGCTGAATGGACTGTGACACAACTTGGCATGTAGCTTTCTTGTGTCCTTCAAATATGTTTATTCTTTAAAAAAAACATGGCTGCCAGGGGATGGGGGAAGTTTTTCCTATTATGACGTTTTAGGCTATATAGATTATATAGGCCACTTTGACAATCTTCTTGTCTTGTCAAATCTGATTTCAAATTAATTTTGAAGGAATGCTCCATGGGTGACTCTCTACTAAATTCCTTCAAATAATTTTAATTCGTTAAAAACATGGAGGCAAGAGGGTGGGTACGTTTGTCCTTGTATGGTTATATAGGCAACTTTGACAATCTTCTTATCAGAAACCACTTGTTTCATTTTGAAAAAAATTCACATAAATGTTCTTTGGCTGACCATCTACCGAATTCCTTCAGATACATATTTAATTTGTTGTTTGTAATTGTTTTTGTTGTAAAATATTTTATTATAAACGCCTCTGAGCACAATATTATATTTCTATAAGCCACTCTTACCCATGAAACACGGGTGAGAGATCCAGGGCCATTTGGCCCTCTTGTTTAGCTCACTTGAGACGATGCGCTTAAAGGTCAATCGTTGTGGTTAGTCACTCTCTGTCGTTAGTCCATCGGCGTCAACAATTTTCTTAAAACAACTTCTTTGAAACAGCTGAGTGGATTTTAACAACACTTTGCATGAATGTTCCTTGTGCGGGTCAATTTTTAATTCCTTGATTTCAATATATGAAAAGTATAAAAGAAATATCTAGCAAACTGTTAACAATACACTATGTTCAGAGACACTTGTTAATTTTAAAAACAGCTTTCACAGACGTGCTCTTTGAATAACTTTGATTTGTTAAAAAAACATGGGCACCAGAGGTCATGGCAGTTGTCCTTAATCCTCTTGTCCAAAACGACTTGCTGGGTATAAAAATAGTTTTCACAGAAATGTTCCTTTGATGACCCCTGTTATATATTTCTTAAAATATGTTTGTTTTGTTAAAAGACATGGCCTTCAGAGGGCGAAGCATTTTTCCTGATATTTTTATATAGGAAACTTCTTGTTAGAAATCAATTACTAAATGTCAAAATATAAAAATTCGGTTATTAGATTAGCGTTTGTTGTTTTTGTAGCACTTTTTGTTTCCGCTCTCTAACTCTAGAAAGGATTGAGCTATTGTAATTAAACTTAATTCATTGATACCTTATATAGAGACCTTGCTCGATATTGCATATCAGGTGGGTGGGGTCAAGGTTGCTGTTAATAAAAATAAAAAACTGTTTCAGCTCAATAACTTGAGCATGCATTGAGATATTGTGATGAAACTTAATACACAGATACCTGATATCAAGACCTTGCTCGGGATTCCATATGGGCCGGATGGGCTCAAGGTCAAGATCACTGTTACTAAAAATAGACAAACGGTTTCCGCTCAATAACTTGAGAACACATTGACATATTTTAATGAAACTTAATAAATAGATACCTTATATTGAGACCTCCATTGGGATTGCTTAGGGTGGGTGGGGTAAAGGTCAAGGTCACTGTTACTAAAATAGGTTCACGTTTTCACCTCAATATCTTGAAAACGCATTGAGATATTTTAATGAAACTTAAAACGTAGATACCTTTCATAGGGAACTTGCTTGGGACTGCATATGGGGTGGTTGGGATCAAGGTCACTGTTACTCAAAATAGAAAAACGGTTTACACTCAATAACGTGAGAACGCATTGATATATATTTAGTGAACCTGATACATAAGTACCTTTTATCGAGACCTCGCTTGTGATTGCATATGGGGAGAGTGGGGTCCAGGTCACTGTTACTCAAAATAGAAAAACGATTTCCGCTCAATGTCTTAAGAACGAATTGAGATATTTTAGTGGAACTTGATACATAGATACCTTTTATCGAGACCTTGCTTGGTATTGCGTATCGGATGGGTTGGGTGAAGGTCACTGTGCATTGAGATATTTAAATGGAACTTAATATGTAGATACCTTTTATCGAAACTTTGCTTGGGCTTGCATATGGGGTTGGTGGAGTCAATGTCAACGTCACTGTTACTAAACATAGAAAAACAGTTTCCGCTCATAAAAATGAGAACGCATTGAGATCGTATAATGAAATTTTATATAAAAGTACTTTATATCGAGACCTCGCTTGGGATTGCATATAGGGTGGGTGGGATCAAGGTCAAGGTCATATTACTAAAAATAGAAAAACGGTTTCTGCTCAATATCTTGCAATATAACGCAATGAGATATTTTAATAAAACTTAATACGTAGATACCATTTATCGAGACCTTGCTTGGTATTTCATTTGGGGTTGGTGCGGTAGAGGTCGATGTCACTGTAACTAAAAATAGAAACAAGGTTTCCACATAATAACTTGAGAACGTATTGAGATATTTTAATGAAACTTCATACAAAGATACAAAGATACCGTATCTCAAGACCTCGCTTGGGATTGCGTCTGGAGTGGGTCGGGTCAAGGTCACCGTAACTAAAAATTAAAAAAAGGTTACAGAAATATTTCTGTAAATCATATTAATTTTTTTTTTAAGTTGTCCCCAGGGGCGAGGCAGCTTACCTGATATGGCTTTTGAATAATTTGGAAATCTTCTTTCTTAAAACAGCAGGATTTCGAAATAATTTCACAATTATTCTCCTTGGGTGACTACCAAATTTCTTCAAATTCTTTGATTTGTCGCCTGTCCTGTTGTCTCTTGTCAACATTTTACTTCAAGAATATCTGAACACGTGTTTACAGTTATGTACAGGCCAGTATGAGTATTAAGCTCAGGGGAGCGACACAGGGCCATCTTGACCTTCTTGTTTTAGTGTTAATTGTTACCACTATATCTGTTGTTAGAATAATATCTTATAAAACACCAATAATTTACAAAATAGGAATAAGATTCGTTCCATTGCTTAAACAGTATTTGTCGCAATCTAGCACTAATAAATATTTTTTTTTTTAGAATAATAAAGGATGCAATTCAAATTGAAAAGGAAAAACAAGCAGCGCTCATATTGAAAGATGTTGTCCAATGGTTCTACAGAGACGTCACTGAAAACGGTGATGACCTGGTGCCTTACGAAGTGAATCTTAACTACCAAATAGACAAAGCATTCAAGAATCAAGCTAACACTTACCTATATTGGTAAGAATAGTTTGAACTACAATTAGGACGTCGGTTTAGTTAAAAGTGATTGTTTACAGTTTTAGGTCGTTAAGTGTGTGGTTCATAGGTTTCCAGTCGAACCATGTAAGTTTTAAAATGTGCATGGAATATGTACATACCGAAACGTGTTGATGTTCAAAAACGGATATGCGGTCAATGGGGTTATGGTTTGACAATCTGTTGTTTTAAATAAATATCATGTGTTGCTGCCAAATAACTTAATACATACATGATTAATCTTATCAATCATTTTGTGAAATAAACTTGTGGTTAAATTTATAATGATGGGATTGAACTGTACATGCATTTATTATTCTCCACAGATAACAAGCTTTCATTTATCACTCCACATTTTCCTAACCAATGATATGAGGATAACCAACATGTGATACAACATTCGTTATTTGCTCCTTATAATGACTGTGATCTACATTTGAATAAAATGTTTGGCAATACATGGACAAAATGTCGCCAGCTACAGCTGTAATACGGATGCGTTTTGCTATACGTTAGATTGTCAATGAGGCATAACAAAGACGTTGGGGAATGCGGTAGTTCATATTATTATGTGTATTATTAACACTGCATGTGTGTTTTGTTTTTGTTTTACACACATGTTATCACAATACAGTTCATAACAAATTTCAGGGAAGATAGTGTTGAAGTCGTTGTTGACTTTAATACGTTGCACGAATATGAGAAGGGTGAAACGGATGATAACAAAAAAACAAAGATTGTGCGTAAGGAGTTGATTAAAGGTATGGCAATACATAAGTAAATAGTAAAATAATAGAACTCATTGATCATTGTACTTGCCACTGTTTCAAATGAACATTAAAGACAAGCATATGTTCTAGCAAAAACTGATTTCACTTGAATTACTGTCTTTAATTTTCTGTAGAAAAATTGGATGAAATACCTAAGGATTGGAAGGCCATGCAAGGAAATCTATTGGTCCATGCATTGCTGCCTACGGATCCTAATTATGCAAAGATAGCAACAGCCTTTACAGAGACAGCTGGGGGCAAACATACTATCCAAAAGGTAAATATAAGCAGTTATTTACATTTGTAACAGTTCTGTTTCTTGTACTACAAGGTATTATGCGATGTATTTTAAATAATTATGACATACTTTTCCCACAAAGTGCCAAAAAAGATATTGTTATCACTGGAGACTTATTGAACGTAATTCTGTTAGTTTTATTTCGAACTTCTACATGGTTTTTACAATGTAGACGCTCCATTGGTTTTAGCTTCTCTTTTCACCGAATTGTCCGATTTATTTTACTCGCCTGTTCATCGGCTTTGGCGTTATGCTTTGGTAAAGGTTTGCGTATGAACATTTATATAATTTGAAAAATAGGGTAAAGTTTGGCGTGCGAGCAGGTATCTCTGTAACTATTACAGACATTCAATTCAAATTTCACACATGTCTTCGGGTCATTGTGTAAGGTAATCAATCAAGGTCCGTAACTCTGACCTGCAATTATGCACAATTATGCCCTTTTTTGCACTAAAAATATCAGGCTAAAATTTGGGTGAAGCAAGTTTGCTAATCGTTATATATCTACGACTGATAGTCAATCAAAACTTCATACATGTCTTCAAGATACATTATATAAGTCACTGGCCAAGGCCAGTAACTGTGATCTGCATATCAGCAAAAATAAATTATGGACCTTTCTGTAATTATAAAAATTCAGGTTAAAGTTTGTTTAAGTCCATATCTTTATAGCTACTTCAGATATTCAAATACAACTTTCCACATATCTTAAGGTCATTATATAAGATCTCTAACCAAGGCCCATAACTGTGACCTGCATTTTATCAGAATTATGCCCCTATTCGTACTTAGAAATATTAAGGTGAAAGTTTGCGTGTAGAAATATTAAGGTTAAAGTTTTCGTGCAAGTACATAACTCTGTAACTACTACATATATTCAATTGAAGCTTCACATATGTTTTCGGGTCATTATGTAAGGGCAATGACCAGGGCCCATAACTGTGACAAAGAGGTATGAATAGTCGAGCGCGTTGTCCTGAGAAAGTTCTTGTTAATCTGAACTGTTAGGTTGTTAATCTAGTTAACATATGAAACACTTTGAATATTGGTAATGTAGGTCGAAGTGAAATTAATCGTTTACTCTATAGGAGCCACATTGTACATCAGATTAAGTTGAAACTTGCTTACGTTGTTGTCTTCCATAACATCTTTTAACTGATTAAAACTCAATAATATAATATAATATATGAATAAAATTGTCATCTGCGGTCAAACATTAGGTCTCTAACAAAAATTATTTAAAGTTTTTTTACCTGTTGGGACCAATTTTTATTCGGTTTGGTTAAAGCTTGGTCGGATTTTGTCTTCTGTGAAATATATGTTAAGGTAAACTATTTGCGGTCAAATCCTAGAACGAATGACATAAACAACTGTTTAAGTTATGTTTACTTTGCAAGCATAGTTGATCACATCACGCATCTGAACCAAGTGATCTATAAAAGTCCACCTTGGACCACTTGTTTACGATATCTGCTCTAAACTCACAGAATCAACTTTGCTAAAACATCAAAGAAATGCTCCGGTCTGCTGCACAAGACTGCCAATTTAGCTTTTCAATATGTATCTTAGAATGGCATCTGGCTAAACTTTCTCATCCACACGATACTTCTTTTTTTTAACATTTCTTTTCCGGTCTGACAAACCGCACTTCAGCCCGTGTGGCAATACAGCTTCTCTCAGGCCTCACATTTTCACATTGTTGAAACTATTAAATACAAGTAGTATGTGTTTGTTCAGTTTCAAAGAGTTGTTTCAAGTAATTTATTATAAATATATACACTGAAACAGTATTTACACCAAATCATGCATTGTACAGTGTGTAGAAATAATGGTACATTTTCGTTATAATATATCTATGCCTGTTTTATTACACAGATTCAATCATATGAACGTTATTGTTAGACTCATAATAGGCAAATGATGTTACTGAAAACCGCATAAAACATTTGACCTCATAAATTGATACATACATACAGACATTAGTATTGAGGTGCCACGTACAACTTGTTTCAGTGCATATGGAAGTGCAAGTACGAAATAGTATATTTATAAATTGCCGCTTAGATCGAAATGGTCCAGAACAAGTCTCTCTGGCAACAATATGCTGCAAAGAAGAAACAACTGGCAGGACAGAATCCCCAGGGAACAGTTAACGAACGATTTCTGTGGCACGGCACCTCGGCCGACACGGTGGATAGCGTCAATGCACATGGCTTCAATCGTAGCTACTGTGGTAAGAATGGTGAGTATTTAAAAAACGGGACCTTAAAGCGTTATGTTATACATTGGTTTTAATCAAATGAACAAAGTATATATCACGGCAATCTATTTAAAGAATGCGGGATATATTTATCGTTGAGTAGCAGTGATCTCGGGCAACCTTATGGAAATGTTTTACAGGAAAGGCTTTAGGAAATTGTCTTCATAATTCTATTCTGCGGACGATTCATCTGTACAATTGGCACGATTTTTTCTACCCTTTCGTTTCAGAAATATTCGTCCGCTTCTGTTTTCTAAATTGGCTGGTCGGATATTGATTATTATTTACCGATGTTCTGCAATCTTATTTTATCTTGTCGTAACAGTGGTGTGATCGGTTACATAGCAATATATGTAGTGCATGGCATTGTTTTGATGGTTTTACTTTTAAATCTATAAGAAAGGTTTGGCATATTATTTGCATTACTATTCCTAATAATCATCTAAAACGGCATCAATTTGAAAAAAAAGATATACATCCGGAAGAAGTTAAATAAGAAAAAGAAACAGAAATAAGGGACTGATAATTGGACTGCATCTGCGTCGAGATATCCGTTGGGCAAGAAATGACATTCTGAGTGTTGGCTTGGCTATTATTTAGCTTTGTATTTGTGAAATAGGTGATTGTTTAAAAATCAGGGGGGTGAACGTATTCGGCACCTCGTACATGTCGGAATTCAACGACACTTTATGGGAAGCTTAATTTACAGGAAAAGGTTTTTTGCATATTTCCAGGACGTTCTGCTTCTATGATATTTCTCAGAGTTATGGGACTTTGAAGATTTTTAATTTATAACTTGTGCGCAATTCGTCTCCAGACAATTTCTCAGCAACTATTGGCTGAATTCAATGAAACATCATGGAAAGCTTCATTGCTAAGAGGAGATGAGCATATTACCATTACATGCCGCTTCAATGTTTTTTCTCTGAGTTATGTGACTTGAAAGATTTCTGAAATTGGTATATACAGTCAGCCCTCGACAACGACACACTCCGCTCCCGTTAAAAATGTCGTTATATCGAAATACCGTAAAAGCGAATTACAGTTATAAAATATAAGTCAAATAATTATAGAAGTTAAAGAGATTGTTTAGACAATACGATTTCGTGGATATGCATTACTCTTTTCAGCACAACACAAACCATTTCTTAATAGTTTCACGGAGGTGAGTTGGACCAAAAAAAATCTCTTAAAATTTAATTAAAGAAATATCCACGAGACCAAAATTTAGAGTACTCATATGGTATTCACTATTATGTCAGTTTACGCCGAAAAACCAGATTATCACACCTTTATCATATAGCTGGCTAATCATGTGACACCGGCTGATAAAACTTGATTATGCAAATCAATAGGACCTGAGATAAATCAATAGGGCCTGAGATAAATTAACACATTTTGTGCGCCGTCAGTTTCAAATGTCGTCATAACGATTCGGTTTAGTGCATATTCTATTGACGGTTCCCGCATATTTTGCGGGAAACCGAATGTTCCGTTATAACAGGTGCCAGTTCAATGGAAAATAATCCATTCATAACAAATTGTGTCGAAAGTCGAATATTCCGTTATAATGAATGTCGTTCTAAAGAGAGACGACTGTAGTACACAGTTTGGGGGGGGGGGGTGCTTTTCCTCAGCAACTACTGGCTGGAATTCAACGAAACATTATGAAAGGCTTCATTGCCAATACGAGGTGTGCAATTTACCAGGATGTTCCGCTTCAATGATTTTTAGCTGACAAAGTGCTCAAGGGTGAGCTATTGCTGTCAGTCTGTGTCCGGCGTCGTCCACAGTTTACTTCAAATAACTTATTCTCTAAAACCACTAAGCGGATTTTAACCAAACTTGGCAGGAAAGTTCCTTGGATGGTCCGTTATCAAATTCCTTCAATTCATTAAAATATGTTGAAAACTGAAGTTGTCATGGCAACCAAACGCTTAAAAACTGGAAACCTTAAAAAATCTTCTTGTCACAAACCACTGGCTGGATTTGAAAATAGTTTTCACAGAAATGCTCATTGGGTGACCCTCTACCAAATTCTTTCAAGTCATTTTGATTTGTTAAGAAACATGGCCGCCATGGGGCGGGGCAGTTTTCCTTATAGAACTATATTGAAAACTTTAAAAATCTTCAAGTCTGAAACCAAAGGCTGGATTTCAAAATAATTTAACATGAATGCCCTTTTGTTGACCCTCTACCAAATTCCTTCAAATCATTTTGATACGTTAAAAAACATGGTCGCCAGGGGGCGGGGCAGTTTTCCTTATATGGTTATATTGAAAACTGTTAAAAAACATGGCCGCCAGGGGGCGGGGCAGTTTTCATTATATGGCTATATTGAAAACTTTAAAAAATCTTCTTGTTTGAAACCACTGTCTGGATTTTCAAAATAATTTCACATAAATGTTCCTTGGGTGATCCTCTATCAAATTCCTATAAATCATTTTGATTTGTTAAAAAACATGGCCACAGGGGGGCAGTTTTCCTTGTATGGCTATATCGAAAACTTAAAAAATCTTCTTGTCTGAAATCACTGGCTAAATTTCAAAATAATTTCACATACATGTTCCTTGGGTGACCGTCTACCAAATTCCTGGAAATCATTTTGATTCGTTAAAAATAATAGCCGCCGGTGGGCGGGACAATTTTCCTTATATGGCTATATTGAAGTCTTAACACTTGCAGTGCTGATTTGATTTCAAATGTATTATTTGCCAGTGCTGAATTGTTTTATGACAAACATAAATAATACTATGGGTGTACTAAAAGTGCTGTAAAATTAAAATTAACATAACATGTACAATTTACACAAAAATTGAACTGTAGAATGGGTATATGATATATGATATGATGAAAAAAAGGAACTTTAATATCAATCAGTTATCCATGGTTACCATGGTAACAATAAAAATAACGAAAAAGAACATTTTTAAGGTTTTTGTTTCTTTTTATTCATAACTAATATGTTCCCTAAGAATTGATTGTTGATAGTTGAGGAAATGTCCTTTAAACAAATAAACACAAAACGACATCCTTTGGTGAGTGTAGATACAGATAAAGTACACCACCTAACAACCACCTAACAGCAAAATGTTACTGACACCAATACAGATATTGAAATAGAACAATCCTAATACAATGCATCAGGAAGCACCTTATGCACTATTGCTTTTATGAAAAAAATACAATCTATTGTGAAATAGAATCATGTATTAAGAGTTGTGTTTATGAAGAAACAAGCAAACTGTGTTGCCATGGTTACAACATTTACTACATTCTGAAAAGTTTTGAAATAGTTTACCGTTTTATTTTGCGTCTTATTTTTTATCTAGAATATTAACTTCATATTAAGATATGCATATTACATTTTCAGTGCATAAAACAAGGACTCTTTACATTCAGATATCATTGATAGAAATAACAGCATTAAAAATATGAATAACCTAGACACAATTGAATATTATTACTAATGTTTCAGTATATTCTTCCAAAAAATGTCGGACTTATGTCAAATAATGTATAACACAGAAGCCAGAACTTCACATTGTTGGAATTGAAAGAGTATTGTTCAACATTTTAAGAATCCGAGACATATATCCCACAGAATATTTAATTCTTATGGGAAGAATGGGTTATATATATATAGTAATAATGTAAATTATGAATAAACAACAAACGTGCTGTTATAATAATTGTTTTATTTTGTTTTGTTGATTTTGTTTTATCCAGCTGGCAGATGTATTCCAGTGCTTATATGTTGCAGTTATTGATATTTGTGAAGTTTAAAATCAAGTCCATTCTAAAAAAGTGGGCAAATATACATTCATGAATAATACATTTCAGTTAGTAAATCTCAATGTAACGCTTGTTATGCTTTTCTTGAAATGAGTTACAGTTTCCAGTTAGTTGGTACAATCTAACTGTTAGCATGATGCATATAAAATTATTCCATAAAACATAACAGACAGATGTGTAGCTCTGATAAAATATACACACAATCCATGACATTGTTTGGCCGATCATCTGTTAAAATCAGTTGAGGATGTAAACAAGACAGTTTTTTTGAAAATATGAATTTCAAGAATCAATGTTCTTGTAATGTAATGACATTCATCAAATAAAATACATTTAATTATTTTGTCTTAATTTGAATAATTGAATATTGTGTGTATTAAAATTGTATAGTTATTTTATTTGTTTTGGTTTGCACAAATCTCTATCATCTTCAGCAAATAAGCAAACATGCAAGGTAAAAGGTTACAAAAGGTTGGAACAACTCATGGAACTTCTGGTAGCTTTAAAGTTTCCACTAATTGTTGTAAACGACAATGAAATATTATCTTGGATGATATACATGTATGCTGTTGTTACCGGCATGCAAGTTTTAGTAATTAGAACAATATTTGCCGCTTATGCAGTTGATTTCAGTATAAACTATGTACCGGGTATAACAAATTAGATGCACAATAATGAAATATTTGTCAGTTGTGTTATTATGGCTGACAGAAGAGAAACAGTATTCATAAATATTAGAGACTGTAGGAACTGCCACATGATTTGCTTGCTTGACAGCTTGATTATCTTTATTAGTAACAGCGAAACAATTAGTTAACATGATATTGGTTTTGTAAAGCAAATTTAATAAAATTATATATTGTGGTCAAATGTTCAAGATTATTGAAAAATGTTTCTTTAATCGTCATAGCAAATAGTAGAACACCCGTTACTGACAGTCATCTGTGCAACAGGGGTGTGGAAATAGTAAAATTGTTTACTAGTCCATGGACAAGTTTATTGAAAAAATCTACCGCAATCAACAGTAACTTCTCCAAGGTCTTCCTTCATGATGTGTTTTCCTTAAGTAATAAATAAAACACAATTTGTTATTTGAGTATATAATAATATGAAAATATTTGTTATTAACTTCCAACTAGTACATCATTTACACCCTGAAATTGTACTTGTCTACCAGGGACAAGTAGACAGGAAAAATTTACTTGTCCGACAGTCAAATTACCCGCGTCAGACAAGTCGGGCATAGGATTCCACACCCCTGAGTGCCATTGCAACAGTGCAAGCTTTGTAATCTTTCTTTAGATCTGAGGTTCATCGTCTATTGGTCTTGTATAAAATTAACTAAACGTGACCAAAAGGTCATGTGATTAGTTCTTCCAAATGGCCAAGTAGTTAGATTTAACATCATATTTGCACTTTTATTAAAAAAAACTTATTTTGCGTCCTTCCAAATATGACCAATTAATTATTGACGTTATCTATTTAATTACATTTAATTGTCTTTGTTTAAATGTTTTTCAAATCATCAAATAATACAGTCGTACCAATATAGAGCCGCAACGATTTAGCAATGACTTGGTTTGATTTTTATTTCAAACATCATTTATTGTTGCATAGTTCGATTCGATTTATGTTTCCTTTTTACTGGCTTGGTTTTGTGTACTTATGAGGCATCACTTGAAGTATAGTAGAGTTGTATTTGTTTAATGCCATTGTAATGGTTAATGTCAGTATATGTGCCTAATATTTAAATACAATAAGAATAAAGGAAAAACATTTGGTGATAATATTTGACATTAGATCAATAGTTCAGTGTTACAGCAACATTGATGCCATGATCAATTTACACGATGATTCTACACCATCAAACACTGTATGTATATTTAACAGTTTTATGACAAATCATTTATACATATATAAAAGAGTTTTGAATGGAACTTTGTTGGTTTATTATGGACAATCGGATCGGGCCATTTACAGTTGATTTATGTTTCGAAAGATGCATCAGAAAATTAGTTGCAGCTCTACTCGTCAAGCAATGCGCATATATTACAATAAATAATTGTATAATAAACAACATAACATATTTATTGGAGAAAAGAATCACATATTGAACAGCATGTACAATGTATGTTTAGACTAATATGTACAGAAGTATTTGATTAGCCGCTGCTTATGACTCAGCATAGATAGGCCTATTCGTTTCTATTCATTCATAAACAAAAGTTGAAACATTTTAAAGTAAAATTTGATTTTAAAAAGGCACACTGGTTATCAACGCGTGAAAGAAAATTTGTAAAATATTACCTGGGAAGTTCAACATGTAAATGAAACAAACACTCGGCAGAAATCAATTACACGCAACTTTTGCAATATTTTATACATGTAATTATACACATTAGTTTTTCCCCAGTCACCTTAAAAAGATGTGTAAATAATAGTGAAGAAACTTTGGAGTACTTATGTAATCTTGTTGATTATCAAGTAAGTAGAACCAAAACAACTCATTTCAACTAAAGCAGTTTGAAAGTGAAAGTGAAAGTAAATTGACATAATAATAACTAGAGCCTGTGTAAGATTTCTTACCTGTTTCTGAATCCAATGATTTTGTCAATAATTGAGAGAAATCCTCAAAGCACAAGAAATACTGTGCTTTTACATCGTTAAGTTCTTATTTACAGTGGAAATGTCCTTAACATTTTGTCCCAACTGGAAACAAACAATACGTCCGCCATTTGGTTTGTTTTGAGAGGAAATAATCTCTAGCATTTCCTGTGCAAAACAAATTAAATACAAACTAAATTTAACAATAATTACGAAAGTTTATAATTAAATGTGTTTTTAAACAATGTTTGTTAAGAAAACCAGCATGACACCTCATTTGTATCAATAATATTAAAGATTTTTTAACCTCATTTACAATTGTTGTAACAAGAAAATGGCGGACGTCGTTAAGAGTTATTAACAGAGAAAATCAAACACTTTTGTACAGTGTAATTTGGATTGGAAAATGGTAAAGATTAAATAGAATGGTGCAGAAAAGTTTCAGGAATTGGATTATATACAACACAAAGGATGTCACATTTGTATTTATTTGAAAAACGACCAGAAAGTGGAGGACATAAGGAATACAAGATATGGCGGAACTATCCAATCTCAGCATGGGCTCGGTTACCCATAGCTTGACCGGTCTCAGCACTGCAAGGGTTAAACAGTCTTTTTGTTTAAAGCCATTATGATGCTTTACAGTCAGGTGAGCGACTTGGAGGCATCTTGGCACTCTTGTTCATATAGTTATGGGACTGAAATGGGTATCTTGTCCGGGCTATTTGTCAGCAATTAGTGGCCAGATTTAAATGAGCCTTTGTGGGAAGCTTCATTACCAAGAGGAGGTGTGCATATTATCAGGATTTTTCGCTTCAGTGATATTAAGCTCACATATGCGCCACGTGCTCATTGTAAACGTTAGTGATCGCCTTTTGTCCGTCGTGCTTCGTGCGTCAACATTTTCATTCAAACAACATCTTTTTTTAAAGCACTTCGTAGATGTACACAGATATTTACCAAACCGCACAGGAATTTTGGGAGACCTTTCAAAATTGTTCCAATCGTTGCGGTCAGCTGCATGTTTAGGTCACCAGAGCTTAAAATAGATTTAAAAACTGCACAATTTTAAAATATCTGAAACCATAAGGCTGAGAACTTTCATATTTGATATTTGACATCTAGTATTCATCTACAAAGTTTGTTCAAATTAAATAGTAATCACATTGTCCGTCCGTCCGTCTGTTCTTCCGTCCGTTACGCTTCTTGTGCGGAATATAACTCGCAAAGTATTGAAGGGGTTCAAATATTACTTCATATAGTGATAGAGAACGTTGATAGTAAGTGCAGAGTTCAAGGACCATTACTATTTCTTCAGTATTTACGGAGTTATCGTCCTTTGTTTAATTTGCTTGTGCTTCGTATAAATACGTTATTATTAAAGGGCTTTAAAAGAAAACCACATATATTGATAGGACGTTGAGAGGAAGTGAAGAGTACAACGACCATAACTCTTTCTTCTAGTTTTACCAAGTTATTTCTCTTTACCGTAAAAGCTCCATGTTTTAGGACACTATAAACTCTTTTTCAGCCAAAATATTTATTTTTTGACACTATATATTTTCGGACATGCTAATTTTAACCCGTAGTTAATGAAAACAAATGTTCTGTCATTTTATATGACAGTGGTATTTTAGCAGAATTCTAACCTATATGCGTTTATCCAGTGACACATCGCGCATGTGTTTTTACAACCGGATGAAGGTCATAAAACCTGGCAGATGAATGAGTGGAGCGGTCAACCGTACTGGGTTAAGAGCCATATGCCATAAATAATGGGTTTACCCGATTGTGTATACCGGTAGTGATATCGTATTTTAAATATGCTGTTGAAAGTATCGTATTAAGGAACCAGTCTTAACCAGTCCTATAAACCAATAAATTCTGCTTAATTTATTCACAGTTGTTGTTTTAATCTGATACCTGTTGCATTTGAAATCTATTGTTGTGCCAATTAGTGCCAATTAACAATTCAGGTATCTTCGGTACTATGCCCCTTCTCAACACGTTAAGTGTGCTAAACAGGCTCCAGTTTTATCTCACCCTATTACAAGTTACACGAATGTTTGAAGATGTTAAAGACAATCATTAAAGATTTTTTGTTCAAGAACAAACAACCAAATCACTATGGGCCTCTTTTATTGCATTAATTACAGGTAAATGATATAGGAGATGGTAATCTTTGAACTCGGTCGACAAAAATGCATTCTTGGTGTAATTTTCTATAAAACAAAATCATACATATGAAAAGGCTTAAAAATAATTGCAAACATCGCTAAAAAAATATTACTATACGGCGTGGTATTTAACAAGCACGCGTTATCATTAATCGATACTATCCGTGCTTATTTGGCAAAAAAACTTTAGACACCGGACATATCCGAACGTAATTGCAATATAGTCATAGTGTCTATACATTTTCGGACACCTGTAATTTGGAAATATTTTTGTGTATCCACATTTTCGGACACAAACATTTTTAATTATTTTAAGTGTCCATAAACATAGAGCTTTTACGGTAATTTTCTAGCATAAATCTAAAAGTATTAAAGGGATTCAAATGATACTTCATGTAAAGATATAGGGCTTTGAGAGGATTTGTTGAGAACAATGACTATAAGTCTTCTATATTTACGGGTGTGTTGCCAGTGGCTTATTTTTCTTGTGCAGATCATATATGCGTAGTGAAATTTTCTTGTACGGAACATAACGGAAAGTATTGAATTGATTCAAATGATATTTTATATACTGATAGATGTCTTTGATAGAAAGTGCAAGTACCATAACTCTTTCATCTGTCAAAGCACATCTTCGGAGGCATTCGTCACCTACCGTGACAACGCTTGTTTTTTGTTTGGATTTTTGCTTCATCAGCATGTTCATAATTACGAAATTTCGTGGCAGCATGCTCACATACAGTTTGAATGTCAAATTTAGTCCTGCAGTTCTAGTGATTCTAAGTCATTATGATATATCTGCCCTTCTCATTGTATTTGTAGCACTTGACAAATCGCATTGGGGAGCATCCATCAGTTTAAGTGATATAAGTCTTCTTGACACAAAATATAATCTTATTCGGATGTGACTATACTGCTAAGCTGTTGTTTAAAGTAAGTTATATAAATAAGTGCTAAATTGTATGCATTTTTGGTTGACTTAAAATAACTGTTTCTAGCATTGCTGCTCAACTCCTAGACACTTTAGTATAAATGTATGTTAGGATATATTTTATTGTTGTATTTCTGTTTTATATTGCAGTAATAATTTTTCTATTCTTAACCGTGTCTTCGTCTTAGATACATGTTTCGGCGTTGATGCGTGCACCTGACTCGGCTTAAGATATCAATCCAAATATGTCAAACATTTAACACCGACTGTTTATATATTAACATTTTAGAGTTTTGTTGTCTTATTCTCTGTACTTTCTTACTTTAGACCTTTACTTTAGAACTTGGTCGTCACTATCAGTTGAGATTATATTGTGGAGCTTTCTTCAAAGATACCAAGAAACAAATGGTTGCTTACATATGAGTAGTAAAGAAAATACCAAGAAAAAATTATTAGTTCGATTCACAAAATGTAATGTTCTGACTTGCAGCGGTAGCTTTCGGCGACGGAGTCTACTTCGCGGTGAATGCAAATTATTCTGTCCAAGATGTTTACTCCAGACGAGACCCAAACGGCGTTAAACGGATGTACTACTGTGGAGTTTTAACAGGAGAATACGCAGTGGGTAGGGGTGGAATGCGTGTAACGCCACCTAAACCTTCGGGTGGAAAAAATGCATTATATGACTCAGTAACGAATGACGTACACAATCCAGTTATGTTCATAATTTTTAACGATACTCAAGCTTATCCGCTTTTTATTGTACATTTTAAGTAAAACCACATGCAACGCCGCATACATACACGTCAATAACTAGATGCCTAATGTGCGCAGTCTTTGTTGTCCTTTGTCTTATACATATCAATTACTGGGTTGCACTTGAACTTACTATTTGTAGTATATGTCAAACAAGTTCATTTATTATAGACAGGCATTGTAGAACGTATTCACCAATTTAGGAGAAATAATTATAATACTCTAGAAGATTTCTGTGTTTTTCAACCAGTGGAGAAACGTCAGGTTACGAATGTTCAGTTGGATGTTATTTGATGGATTTGTATCATGATAGAACATTGTATTATGAACTGAACGCAGACGACCGGACATACATTTAGATAATACGGTAAAAACAGTGTTTTTAAACTACCCTGTCTTGGAGGAGGGTATTAACTAAAAAATAGTTATTGCTTAAAAACACACTCGGCAAATATATATAATTTGGGATAGAAAATATCGAAACATCAAAGAAGTAAATCGGTCATACAAGTATGGAGTAGATATATTTGTTTTGTGCCATAGTTGTGCTATTAAATGACGAATATGTATGTACTCAACCTGTTGCTCAAAAATGAAGTATGAAGTATTTAAATGTAATAGACATAGACATAATAATAATATATTTTTTTCGTTATGATCAAGGTGATACTTTCTAACTAGATCGTTGAATATTTTGTGCATTTATGTTTTGACACAATATGAGTACTTGTAATGATTATTAATAATATGCACATTATATTGAAGTGAACACTGAATTCGCCATAAAGCTTCTTTCTTAACATATAGCACCTATATTTTTGGTGTGTGAGGAATCGCATGTTTGAATTTGCATTTGCGATATTTTTGCTGTATATCTATGAACATTGTAATGCATTGCTATCTTTGCCTTTTTGTATATGTAATAACGACAACAAGAGCTGATACTTAGTAACTGATTATGTGATAAATATTAATTAGTTGATTATATTATTTCTGTGTGTGAGAAATGTGTGATTTATTGTGTTCGTTAGTTGGTTTATCTGCTTCCAATATTGGACCCTGGAATCTTGTAAGGGAATCTTTATTATTGAGAAATGGGACATTGGAGTAATTCTATAACTGACGGTGAATTATTTAGCATAGTAATTGCCTTTCTTTGCTGAGATCTGCACTCTCCGAGTGCTTTCTAGTTATATTTATACTCCCACTACCAATAGGTAAGGGGGCAATATAGGAATCACGTTGTCCATCGGTATGTCTGTCGGTCGGTCTGTCCCGAAACTTGTCCAGACTCTAACTTCCCCATGCATTGAAGGATTTCTTGGCACAGATGTTGACCTAAATGAGACGGTGAATCGCCTGCTAGAAGCGTGTGGCTACTGTTAGGCTCAAGGTCTTACTTTGAAGTCAAAGGTCAAAATAGAGCACTTTATTGACCAAATGGCGTTTCTCTAACATTCCCATGCTTTGAAAAAATTTGAAATAACTTGGCACAACTGTTCAAATATGAGACGTTGTGTCGCGCGCAAGAGCCTTTTAGGTCAAGGTCATTCTTTGAGGTCAAAGGTCAAAATAAAGTGCTTCTTGTCAAAATAACGCTTATCCGGGCTCTAACGTCCCCATGCATTGAAGGTTTCAAAACAACTTTGCACATATATTAAGCTATAATAGTTGGTATTTCGCGCGCATGAACGGTATGGCTATCTTAATGGTGAAAGTCAAGCTTTAAGGTAAAAAATAGAGCGCTTTATTATCAGAATACTGACAATCTGGTCTCTAACTTCCCCGATCACGGAACGATTTTGAAATAACTTGGCAAAAAATGTTACGTTAGATTCAACGGTTTGTTACGCAAAAGAACTGCGTGGCTACCATAAAGGTCAAGGTCATACTTTAAGGTCAAATGTCAAAATAAAACGCCTTCTTGTCAAAATACTATTTGTTTGTTTCTGACATGGAAGGATTTTAAAATATAGAAATGCTGGCAATCTTCATATAGAATGCTGCAAGCAAGAACCAGGCATGTAGAGTAAAGGTCAGTGTCACATTTAAAGGTAAATGGTCACATATAAGAAATAATATTTATGTTCCATATTGTATTGTGCGTACAATGAGACATTTTGCTATAACGTGGAACAAAGTGCTGACCATCATGAGAGGTTGTGTCCCAGGCAAGAACAAGGTTTGTGATTCCAAGGTCGCACTTCCAGGTCAAATATTAGAATGCATTTTTTGTAGGAAGCAACAGTTTGTCCAACATGGAATGGTTTTGAAATAACATTTCTTGAGAGCTGTTATCATTTTGAGACACACTCAAGGACTAGGTCTGTAGCTGAAAGTACAAGGTCATTCTTCAAGATCAAAGGTAAAAAAAGTGTTCAGTGCATTTTACTTTCGTTTTGCATTTCAAACCCAGTTTTCCTCTTTTGTAGGTCTCTTGTCAGACAATACATTTTGTCAAGGCAAAATATCTGCAAACCTCTTCATCTTTGTCAAGCGGTATGTGGGGGTATTAATCACCTTTAGTGATAGGTCTAGTTAGTTTTGTAAATACACTGCAGTATTGTGATCAGTAAGTGCGTCTGTTTTCCTACGAATCTATGTAAACAAGTTCCCTGGGAGTTAATTAACATGCAATCTCCAGATTTGCATATGATTTGTTACCTGAATCTTAACAGATATGTAACATTTTCATTGTCATGTGAATAAGAGTGCATATGAATGTCTGCATGTTCTTTTGGAGAGTAAGCAATGTTTGATTTGTAGCTCGACTATTCGAAGCATAGGTGCGCTATCCAACTACCCCCGGCATAGGTGCCGGCGTCCGCGTCTGAATTGGTTAAAGTTTTTATTCGAAAGTCTTGTTACTTCAAAACAACATAAGTTATTCATTGAAACCTTGAATATACCTTTGTCATCAACTCCAGTATAAGGGGCAACATTCTCCATTACTCTTTTTGTATTTTGACAGAGTTATGCCCCTTTTTCACATAGATTTTCTGGTTAAAGTTTATTTTCAAAAGTTTTGTAACTTCAGTAGTAAATAAGCTTTTAACTTGAAACTTGAGACTAATCATTGTCATCAACTCTAGTATTAGGAGCAACATTACTCATAACTCTATTTTGTATTTTGACAGAGTTATGCCCCCTTTTCTTTTAGATTTTCTGTTTAAAGTTTATATTCAAAAGTTTTGTAACTTCAAAACTACATATGTTATTCACTTGAAACTTGGAACTCACCTTTGTCATCAACTCTAGTATCAGGGGCAACATTACCCATAACTCTGTTTTGTATTTTGACAAAGTTATGGACAGTTTTTACATATATTGTGTGGTTAAAGTTTTTTTTCCAAAAATGTATAAACTATACAAGGCTGCACTCAAAAGTTTTGTATTTTAACAAATGTATGCCCCTTCCTCTATCCAAAATATGTACCAACTGAAATACTTCGAAAAGTCGAGCGCGCTGTTCTCTGACAGCTCTTGTTTATGTGTATATTGTTTATTGCTGTTCGAGTTTTGTTAAAAAATTGTTTAAAACTACGTCAGATAAATCAGGCCGCCAGAACTTTATTTGTTAACATTCAATACTTTGATGTCTATTCGTGTTTTGTGTCCATTTATTTGACGTATATTATGTACCAAAATTGTATTGACGTTGACGTATGTATAAACATTCAAATACATTTTCAATATCGAACTCGCGTTATTGTTTAGTGCTTGTGCGTGCGTGCGTGTTCGCGTGTGAAAGTACTTAAACATTTATGTCTCATAGATGTTCACTGGTGAGTACGAGATGCATCAAAATCGGACATCCACTGGAAATACAATATGATTCTATATCAACTTTGGATGTTTTAGATTTCGACGATCAAATCAAATCGTATTCAACCGCAATTTCTAACGATCAAATTACTTGATAGCTAACGTTAAAACAATGCTGAGATTGGACTAATTTTAACATCTTTTACTAAGTGATTTTGCTATTTGAACGTTAAATGTATCCAACTTATTATCATCGCAAATGGTTATTTATACACGCCAGTATTGTTGTAACTGATAAAGACATTTCAATCTGTTATCTGGTATTTTGTTTGCAACGGTACGAATCCTGTTCTACAAGTGAAAATATCGTAGAGTCCAAGTAACGGTATGTTTGTGTGTAATAGAAGACACATCAGACATGTTTGCTCAGTGACCTAGGCCGTGAATCCGGTGCAATGGCCGTAGAAAAGGTTTTGAATGGTTTTAAAACGAAGTCGTAGTTGATGTGATGTGTTGCAAAGTCCATTAATATCTTACTGCAGTGAAGAGGTATTATTGATTTTCCAAACTAAAACACCATTTCCATGTCATTAGATATATGCCGTTCTTGCGGAATTTGTTTTCAACCCTTATATTTTGTCAATCAAGGTCACTGCTACTAAAAATGCTTCATCACTCAATCAAAATTTCATTTACAACTATAACCTTAAAGTGGCTACCTGGAGTTAGTTGATTTAGGGCACAGTATTTTGGGGATATCGTATTTCACATATGTCTATATTTCAGCTACTGTGCATGGTGATGGTGTATACTTCGCGGTGAACGCAAGTTACTCGTGTAGTAACACTTACTCAAGACCAGATGCGAACGGAGTTAAAAGAATTTACTATTGTGGAGTTCTTACCGGAGAATACACGAATGGCAAAGGTGGAATGCGTGTACCTCCCCCTAAGCCATCCGGTGGTAAAAATGCCTTATATGACTCTGTAACGGATAATTCTATCACCCCAAATATGTTTATCATATTTTATGATACCCAGGCTTATCCGTTGTACATCGTTCATGCCAAGTAGCTCCGACAACAAAACAAGAACGTGTTTTATATACAGGCGGTAGCAATGAATGTGTCTTAGATGATTTGCGACATGTTATCATGGTTGGACGTTGTCTTCGTTTGTTTATGTCAACATTTTATGTTTATATTTAATTGCATAATGCAGATGTTTACAGACAATAACCGTGTAGTTAAGTTTGTTGGGTGTTGATCTATGTGTGTTCGTGCATTTGTTTGATTAATATTACTTTTGTTTATTTTATATCAAAAAACAACACTTCGTAACAGAAATTAAGATTGAATGATATTTTCGTTGTTATAAACATGAGATCTTTCATTGTTTGTGTATGATTTGTTGGATGTTTTAGTTTCGTACTTGTGTGAATCTTTTTGCCATATAATTTGGTATTAAGAATGATGGGAAGATCAATTCCAACTCTTGTGTTGCAGTAGTTATTTGGAAAAATTAACATTGGTGTTTTATATTGAAAACCATATGTATGTTTTGTTGGATATAATATATTAGTTCGTATTTGAATGTTTTCTGCCATATTATTTGTTGTTAAGCATGGGAAGAACAAATCCAACACTTAAGTTGCAGAAGTTATTGCCAGAATTAACATCGGTGAAAATGTTGAAAACCTTGATAATTCGAATTTTTAAAACAATTATAAGCACAATACAGTTTGTATTTTATCAAGATATACTTATTATCCATTAGTGTTTTCCATATTGTGTCGGCATATTCTTGCTTAAATCACTCGAAAGTGGTAAATAATAGTTGTGAATATATCTGTTTCCTTGAACGCTTAATATTTTTTAGTTCAGTTTCTCAGAGCTGTATCTGTTTCCATCGGAGGTTTTGCTGCGTTCTTCACAGAATAAGACTTTTCATCATTCGTCCATTGACAGATTGACATTACAAAGAATTAGTGCATAAGATCGCGTTTGAACGTTACTTATTTAAAGTATAACGTTCAAAGTACGTCATGTACACTGTTAATGTCATGACTCATGAGAACTTTTGTTGTTGAAAGTAAATAAAAGCGTGCATTTAATTAAAGAATGGCCACGAACAGTAGCATTAGGTAATACTCTATAACATTTACACATAAGGAAACACATTATCAAAGACATGTTATGGTTAGTCTACGATTGTAGAGAACGACCCCTTTATCGTATGATGTGTTGTTACTGTTGTATGTATGGCACCATTTCTAAATAAACATGCATATGGGCCATTATTATTATTGATTTTATTGTTTGAGTGCAATTGAGACACCTAATACGGTAGACAACAACAACATGCACAATTAAATTGTCAGCAAAATGTTCAGTCTTAAAAATACGTCAACACATTATTCGGTATGGAATAAAGCAATACTTCAGGTCCTTGTTCAATCTTAAAACTGCAATTTAATACTTGAGCACACTGTTCAGTTTTTACACAACGTAAAATCATAACCGTTATGCCGCTCGCAACCAGCAAGGTGTGGAACTATTTTGTTAACAATAACAACGGTGTTAAATTTCATAAATGTTTAAAATAAGTAATAGTTTCGAGCATGAAACGTGATAATATCTGACTAAAATTAAATACACACACATTTTACGTTTTGTACATTTTTATTTCCGTTTTGGTTAAGTACTTACGTTGGTTGCAACATTGTGTTCCAGTTTGCGTTGTTCTGATTTGCAGTAACTACAAAAAAACAACATATTATATCTCGAATATCGTTAACCCTCTACGGGTACGAACATTGTAGCGAAAAGGCTGATCGATATAGAGTCTTAGTTAGGATAGTTAGTTAATATATACTTAATTATTTTTCCACTTGCATATTCTGAATACCACAGAACAGAAAAAACTCAGAAATATAGCATAATTTGCATTGAACCCTTCGGCTTCCTACTGAATGCAAAATAATGATGTTAATAATAATGATAATAATACGAGTTGTATATACATATTTTGAAGCAGAAAGTTTCCTTTATATCTTCGCAGAATGGTGCAATCAATAACGATCATGTGAATATGCACAGCAACGGTAGAGGGGCATTGTTGACATACCGGTCCCGTGACCATATCGTTGTCTGTGACGAGCGCTATTCATAGAATGGGTGCTCATGGTGGGCTTTTGTGATCGCCTTTTGTCCGTCGTTCGTCGTTAACATTTACCTTGTGAACACACTATTGACCACATTTATTTATCTACATGAAACTTGCCCAAATCATTTGTGCCAATGATATCTCGGATGAGTTCGAAGCTGGGTCATGTGGGGTCACAAACTCGGTCACAAGTTCAAATTGAAAAGAAAAAGCTTGTGAACACTCTAAAAGTCGATGTTTTTTTGCCCAATCAACTCGAAACTTGCTCAGAACATTTGTTCTAATGATATCTCGGTCGAGTTCGCTCCGTTCAAAGACATGACCGCCAGGGGGCGGGGCAGTTTTCTTTATATGGCTATAGAAAAAACTTGCGATTACTCTAGACGTCACATTGTTTGCCCAATGAACATGAAGCTTGCTCAGAACATTTGTTCTTATGATATCTCGGCCGAGTTCGGTAATGCTTCCGCTCCGTTGAAAAACATGGCCACCAGTGGGGCAGGGCATTTTTCCTTATATGGCTAAAGAAAAAGCTTGCGAACACTCAAGACGTCACATTGTTTGCCCAATCAACATAAAACTTGCTCAGAACATTTGTTCTTATGCTATCTCGGCCGAGTTCGGAAATGCTTTCGCTCCGTTGAAAAAACATGGCCGCCAGGGGGACGGGCCAGTTTTCCTTATATGACTAAAGAAGAAGCTTTAGAACACTATTGAAGTCATATTTTTTGTCCAATCAACATATAGCTATATTGAACACTTTAAAAATATTTTGAACACTCTAGCGACTTCATTTATTGCCCAATCTTCATGAAACCTGCCCAGAACATTTGTTCTAATCATATCTCAGAGGAGTTCGAAACTCGGTAATGTGGGGTCAGAAACTAGGTCACAACCGCAAATTGAAGAAAAAGCTTGTGAACACTCTGAAAGTCACATTTTCCCCCAATCTTCTTGAAACGTTCTCAGATTTGTTTCTATGATATCTTGGACGAGTTAGAAACTGGGCCATGTGGGGTCAAAAATAGGTTACTAGAGAAAATGGAAGAAAAGGCTTGTGAACAATCTAGAAATCACATTATTCCCAATCTTATTGAAATGTGCTCACATTTTTCCCAATGATATATTGGACGAATGCGAAACTGGGTCATGAGGGGTTAGAAATTAGGTCAACTAGCCAAATTGAACAAAGAGCTTGTGGACACTCTAGAGGCCACTTTTATGGGCCAATCATCCCGAAACTTGCTTAGAACATTCGTACCAAGTTCAAAACCAGGTCACATGGGATCAAACACTAGGTCATCGGGCCAAATCTAAAAAAAAATCTTGTGAACACTAGAGGCCACATTTTTAGTCGAATCTTCATGAAACTTGCTTAGAACAGTTTATTTCCTTGGTCAATCAGATGAGCGACATAGAGCAGTATGTCCCTCTTGCTATTCAATGGTATAATTTTGAAAGCAAGCTGTATATTAAAATTCTTTTGTTTCAATGTATTGCATGTCAGGCAAAGGCTTTATGTGCTAGCTAATGTGATCGATGTGTCCTCATTGCATTCAGACACACAATCATATGTACTCTTATCGTTGTATTACATAGATCTGAAGAAAAAAAACACAACTTCATTCAGTAATTTGAAAATAAAGATATTGATATTATTAATTGCAAAACAATGAACTTAAACTTTGTACAAAACGAATTATCCTTTTCAATTGCAATTCTTTGCAAAAGGGTGGTTTGAAATAGTAAACCTTTGTAAAATGAACTTTTTTTCGAACAAACTTTAATGGTAGGATGGTTTTAAGCTGCGTGCATTTTATGGATATATTAATTGCAGTAAATTCCAGAACAGTCAACACGTTCACTGACTAAGTATCATAAATAACGTCAAACCAAATAATATATATTAGCACTATGGTATTGATATTAGGAATGTTAATTGAAGATTTTGTGAACAAAGAAATCCGTTTATTCGTATCGCAAACTGAAATTTGCCGCCAAGTAATACGTCCGCAGTTATCTTAAAGGGCCCGTGTAAACAAACAATCGGATTCCTAGTGCACTATAAATGTCATTATGTGATAGAAATGCGTTATACTACGACATCAGAGGGGGTAATCACGCTATGATCAAAACGGAATCAAAACGTCGACGTTCTTGCAGAAACAGGTAGTTTTTGCCTTTTCATACTCTTTAATAGTGTGCTTTAATATTTTAATTGTTGTCCACTTTCTAGCCACATCAGTTAGAAAGTATTTAACGTTTGTTTCGTGTATGTCCTCGCCCTAGATCTTGACTTCACTCGGTGCACATTTTCTAAGCAGGGACTGTTCCCATGTAATTTGTGATCGTTACCAGGTTTCACGTAGGAAATCTCTCTCTCAGCATGAAATTAGATGAATTTAAAAAAACAAAAATGTGTTCGGAAATTTCGTTGAATGTTTATAAATGTGTTTTGCTAGGGTCAGACATTTCAAAAACGTTTTATGATCTAAACGGGTCCCACGTCTGATATGATCACAATGGGGTCCCGTTTTATGTCAGAAAACAGAGAAACGCATTTAAAGCTTTTCTGATCTAAATTGAAACTTGAAATCATGCTCTGGGCAAGGTATCTAATAACTAGGACGAGAACTGTCGAATGTAAACCAAATAAGAAGCAAGTGCTCTTTTGTAACATGAAAGTGGCATTTGATATGTATGTCATTTCTTGTCATAATACCGCATATACATAGTTTTAGAATTTAATTTGTTTTCAATTTTCCTGTGCTACATTGCATCACCAGATGACAAGCATCACTACTATACACAATCCTGTGGTATGTAATGACTTGATTTGCTTCCATGTAGGTTCCATTATCGCCCGTCCTTTATGATGCTTCTTAGGAACAAATAAACAAAAGTGTCTATGCTTTAAAACATCTTTTTTTCTATTTAATATTTGTGTTTATAATTTTAAGTAAATATTTTAATTTCTATAAACATGTGAATTCAATGCAATCACTTTGTATTTTATATTGCAGTGACCACACATATAAATTGTCCGATGATATCAATTTGAATTTGTGTTCTCCAATAGTACAGAATTAACTTAGTTTGTAAACATTTGTTCAAGAGAAAACATAAGAAAAAATTTGTAGTCGTCTTATTCAGATTCTGGTGTGCTTCAATCACCCTGGTGCAGCATTGGGAAAGACCTGACAAGATGCGTTGTCTACTGCAAAGGTACATAGCCACTGACTCATCTCTTATTCAAGATACTGCACAAATATAAGATGCCGGGTTTAAATAAAAGTTGTGAGACTAAATATTTACAATGTGGTGGTAAATCGAATGTCTCAAAAAAGTAATACAACTAATTTAAGATTAAAAGTACTCGCAATGCATTGTAAAGAATGATGTTAAACTGTATGACAGAGTGATTTAAAGTGATATATTAATATGAATAAGATATAAATGTTACCATGTATAAAAGTCAGCTTATATTTTACTTTGTCTAAGTGCAAACATTATTTATCACTCATAATCTACACTTAAGGTATTAATATAAATATCCTCTATATATATGTATTTGAAGTAAACACATATTTAGCTGTTTGTAAAAGGTATGTTTGCATATTGTGTTTAAGCAATGTTGTATCTAAGCATTACTATTGTCAATTTTGAATAGTTGTACTCTGATGGCATGTGCTAAATAAAAATTACATGTAGCATTATGTTTGGTTGTTTTAATGTATTTATTATAAGTATGTATTTTCAAGGTCAGCTACTAATAAAACTATATTTTTGTTGAAAAGGAATTAATGTTATTTAACGTCTTTTCGCTATTTTGCAACGTTTATGAAATTACCCGTACTCCTTATTGACCAGTTGTGACTTGTCAATCAAGGATTGAGTTGACCAATAAACGGTTTATATTTCAGTGGTAAATAATCGCACATGGTTGCATACTCCAATCAATTGACTTCAAATCCTTGGACAAGCAACCTACGACAAACAGAAAGGCGGAGCGTTCTATGAATTTGCAACTGATCAATTCAACGTTGTTTCAACGTTGCTGTGCCCTACTCGGTTAAGTCATTGCAGATATGAGATGTGTCTCAACATACAGATTATAGTACACAATAAGTGTAATTTCAATAAGTGAGTGTTAGATACTTATCAAGAAATAAAGTCACTGGAAGTTTTATTACTGGTATTTTATTTATTATCACACATCATAACACATGATATATCAATAACAAGGCAAGAAAGATCTGAACAATAATTGAGTGTCATTGATGTTCAATTGCACAATAGAATTTTAGATCGAAGCTTTAAATCACACTTATCAATGTATATGAGATCAAAATTAATATTACATAGTAAAAATATAAACACGCGAGATCAAACATGGAGCATACAATGACTTGTAGCGTTGTAAGAAATCTGAAAGAACTGCAATAATCAGTTGCAATAAGACACAAATGATTTGTGATTGAAATGATTGCTTCATTATCAATTTGAACACATTAATGAAAATTCAAAGGCAGACAATAAGATTATTCGAACGGATATTTATATATTATATGCTATCCAGATATCCAGATAACAAGATTATGCTGAGAGTTCAAGTATTTCACGGTCTGTGTACACGTAAAAAGTCAATCGTATCTATCTTTACTATACGTAAATAAGGTATTACTATCTCAACCGCATATGTCGACCACTTTGACATTTTTATTATAGAATAATTGTAAGAGCAAAAGACTAATACTCATATATACGTATATAAAATGTGTGCAAAGCTTTTATTTATTAGTCATCATTCCAAACAATGGTTTATTGCTTAGAATAAAGATACAATTTGTAATAAAATCTGCTTTAATTTCTACATGTAATAAACGAGCATTACTATCATATCAGAGAATATAACACAACATGCTGATGTATTACTAAATGAGTAGTTAAACTTTCAACTGAATATGTAACCACGAATTGTAAAAAATGATAGTGATTATAAATGTTGACTATTGTTCACCTTTATAACAACTAGATGGGCATCAACTATTCATATATAATGATTCCTATAACAATTTCAACATGATTGTATATGCGAATTAATAGAAATTAAGATTAAGAAATGCCTGTTAATGCACCATACACTCAACATTTTCTTGCAAAGTATTGTTTGAAACACCTGTGCACTATAACCTTGTCATTGTCGAAAAACATTTTCCCACAACACCTGTAAGGTGCGAATGCTTTGTACCGTCTGACATGGCGGCTGTAGCCACTTCTTAACCTAAATTCCTGGCCACACCCCGATCATAGTCTAGTAGCAATGGCGGTTGTTTCCGTATCTCTCTGAAAATGAAAATAGCATAAACATTATTTAATATAACAAAGACATATCAAAATGCACTATTCAATGATTATACTTTTATGACTTCAAAATTGAATGAAATCTTTCAGCACCGAGCAAGATACAATTCCAACTTAGGAAGACATTTGAATGTTGCCAAACCAACTAAGGATTTTATTAATATCAAAACATCCACTGATAACTATATATTTGAGAAGGTGGTCTTTCTTATTATTTTATATTTTTCTATTTAGCTTAGTTCTCTTTAATGTATGCAATCTAATGCCCATAAAATAAGTTAAATAAGAGTGTTTACAGGAAACACGTACATGTGTATGTCTAATAATGGTTTGACCGTTCAAAGTTTCAAACTTGACCAGATAAGCTTCATTGAGGTTTTCCTAAATAAAACGGGACCCCGTTTTGATCAACCAGATGGTGGGACCTATTCAGATCATAAAACAATTTTGGTCCGTACAACTTAAAAAACAATTTTTGAGACGTCTGCCCCATACCAAACCTTTATATAACACCCAAAGAATACTCCTTGCATGCTTTTAATATAACATTTTCTCTCATTTCATCAGAAAGAGCGATTTCCGAAGTGAAAACCCGGTAATGATCACAAATTACATGGAAAACAGTCCCCGCTTAGGAAATGTGCACCGAGTAACGTCGATATCTAGAGTGAAGACAGACACGAAATAAACACTAAACACTTTGTAACGAATGTGGCTGGAATGTGGGCGGCATTTAAAATTTAAGCAAAGAATTAAAGGGTATAAAAATGCATAAATACCTGTTTTTTGCAAGGACGTCGCCATTTTGATTCCCTTTTGATCATCACGTGATTACCCGCTCTGGACATGTGCATTAAATAATTAAAACATATTTTATAACACACAATGAAATATTGATAAAAAAAAGTCAGCAACAAAAAGCCTGAAAAATAAAACCCCAAGCGGGAATAGAACCTCCACGATTAGGAGTCATACGAAGTATTGACAGAAGACACCCAACTGCGCTATCAAGCTTGATAATGAATCATGTGGTTAAGTATGGTTATACAAAATACAATATGAACGTCAAAATGTAAACATGAATGGGCCCAAACAAACAAGACCCATATTATAAATTGATTTTTATCTCAAAATGTATACACTCTTTTCCAATTACATATGCCTTGTTTGAACCGTTATTATATGCTAATATTGATACTGAATTTCAGATTATTATAAGAAATTGCCCATTGAGACCCTTTTCGGATGACGTAGTTCCTTTAAACATATTCAAAACATGCAGTTTGTCGTCATCATGTTAATGTTGCTGTGAGTTCGCGCGACTTGTGCATGTTATTTTATAACAGGTTTGTCAAATAAAGTCATGCAGATAAAAGATCTAAATAGTTGATAATCGCTTATGTCTTTCGGACAATCAGATTTTGCTTTTTTACATATAATACAATACAATAGGTGTATTGTTTGCAAAATGTCATTCGTGCATGTTTGTTTTTTAAAATAAATACTTAAACACAATAGTGTTAATACTTATTGCAGGACACTGCATTTTCACTTTGAATTTAATGCAATGCCAATATTATGTTAATTCAAATAATTTTAATATTTTTAAATGTTAATTCATCTTTAAACATGTTATTTTAGTACTGTCGTTAGACATCACCATACAAGGTATTGCAATATTTGATTTTAATATTGTTTTTTTCAAATGGAATATCAATCAACATAATTTAAGTTATTTAAATGCCAAGTACAATCCTTCTTGATTTGCCCCCAGCAGGTGCCCAGTCAGCTGAGAGAAAAGATTGCAGATAATGATGTTTGATTGCGGACCAATACACAGAGTGGAATAACCCCACAAATAGAGCAGACACTCCATAAACTAGGGATTTAGGTATTTTCAAGGTCGACAAATCATGGAAGTAACTTCTAGAAATCCATAATTGTTTCCAAATGAAAATGCATGTGAAACTCCCCAAATGCCATCTGATTATATTCACATTTATGTCCCAAGTATTTCACAATTAGTTGACACAAACACTCATTAAACATCAACCCCCTTTTTATCAGCCAAGTGTAAATTAACTTACAATACATAATGAGATAAACATCAACCAAAACACAAACACTGTCTAAGTTAGTTTTTATTTCATTACATTATTACGTGATTACACGGAATTGATTAGCCACACATGGTAATATCCCAAATTAATAATTTAATTGGCATTTTTATTATTGGTAATAGCATTAAACACATAAATCAATTGTCTGTCCGTATGGAGCTTTGTGTGAGACCATTTATGATTTATATATATCGCTTTGAAACCTTGTTTGGACTAATCAAGGTTTTATCACTTATAAATGTATTTTAAAATCACAATAACTGCATTCACTATACACTCCTATTCAACGAGTATCAGGATTAAATTGTGGATGAAAACTGATAGCGCGGCGTTTACGGGGAAAAACCTCATTGCTTCATCAGCAAATTATTTAAGACACTTTGCTTTGATTATTTGCGATTTTTTTAAAATTTCCGAATACCCAGCTAACACAGTGACGCTGTATAAACGTCGTATTAACGTTACGGATAACGTCGTAATAACGTTAAATTACATCGTACATATAACGGAAAAAGGTAGACTCCAAAAAACGTTGTGACAACGTTATGAAATAACGTTATAAAGTAACCGAAATACAACCTTTATACAACCAAACTACATTTGTTATAAATAATTAAAACACAACATTATTTTTATATTATTTTATTATGACATCAAACATAGACGTTTAAATCAATTATAATATGCAGTTTTAAACAATGAATTAATCCATTAAAACTTCGATTTTCACTAAGCACAACTTGTCTGTTTAAGCACATTTTAGCATAATAACGTATCAATATATAGATACATATTGTATGGAATATATATATATATATATATATATATATATATATATATATACTATATATATATATATATATATATATATATATATATATATATATATATATATATATATATATATATATATATATAATAATTTCGTGTTTTAATCTATTACACGCGGCCGTTTGATGTTGTGAAAATCGAAACTTAAAGCTAGCTCTGCATCGTTATCAAAACATAAATTCATTGACCATTGATCTTTGATAAAACTACTGTTTTCACATAAATTTTATTGAAAACATTCCATAACGATTCTATTTTATTAAAATTTGTTTCCAAAACGTTTAAATTAAATAGTAGCATAAATAAAACAATAAAATGCAAACCCAAAGTACAAAGTTGCCAAAACGTTGTGTGAAGGTTGTAAAAATAACGTTGTCATGTAACGTACACATAACTTATATATAACGTCCAGTCCTGGTAATAACATTCACAATTAAAAAATGAAATACCAGATACATTTATTCAGCAATATCATTGAAATTCAGTCTTTTTCACATACTAATAATACACCTGATGATCACAAAGTTGTGATCATAACGTTGGGCGTGAAAACGTCCGTGTAAGGTTATTTCACAACCTGACCAGAATACAACCAAATCGTAACGTTACAATAACGTTATGTGTTTGCTGAGTAAGTGTATAATATAGCATATGTAAAGCAACTGTTAAATGTAATTCGCCCACCTAACTTGTACAGTTACTACCATTTTCTTGTACGAGCTAATATATGTTTTAATTGACCTGGAGCAATATGCTGGTATGTTTGAAATATAACAGAAACCTCATAACTACAGGCTCTGATTATTATATGAACAATTATATCAGCAAAAAAACATGTGATAGACATGGATGCGGTGCTGGTAAACGAACTCACGACACCTGCAACAGAGGTTGAGTCGTAACCACAAATTAACCCTGCATAAAGCATTAACCGGTATTAGGCCATACAAATTTGATTCTATGTTTAGCGTCCCCGTAATTTTTCAAAACCTAACCTACCAACCAGGCAGGTAAAAACAAACAATGGGTCGATAAAAAACACGTTTCATTCACAACTTATTCATGGCAGTGATACAAGCTAAAGCAAATGTTTACTTGCAAAATTAATACAAATCATCTTCAAATTGGGAACCTACTTTAACTGTGTATATTGACTTCTTGAAAACTTTGTTTTACAAATATTGTTAAAAACACATAAAAGTTAGTTTTTTCCAAGTTCAGTCTAAAGTCAGATTATATCATACAAACCCTGACATTTACACCAAAGAATACATGTAGATAATCACATATTCATGATCATAGAAAATTGTTTTCACATATTGTAAATTGAATATATACAAATTTAGAAGTATGTCCTAAATGGCCAATACAAAATAGTAATAAGACAAAACATACCAATTTAACGTGTTTTAGAATTATAAAGCTGTAGGTAAGTTACTGAAAAAATTACAAGATTCTAAATCAGAATTGTGTAATATAATCAACTTATTCAAGATTTCCACCAACAATATTCATTCAAAACTCAAATATAACATGAACTAAGATTCATGCCTTACATTACTTCCAATGTCATTCTTTGACTGAGATCATACAATTAAGAAATCACACACAGGGTGTCAGTATAGGCATATTTTATTCGCTTTCCATCTCGATTTTTCATATTCAATTTGTCAAAAATGTTTTTTTCGTTCAGGCATCCAAAAACCTACCAGCCCGAGGACGCTAAACATAGAATCAAAATTGAATGATCTTCTTATGCAGTGTCAGTGCAATAAATATAAAATATGTTGCCGAATTATTGGTCTTATTAAATGGCAGTACGCTACATTCTTTATAACTGAATGAAATTAAATTGACGGTTATACAATAATAGTATTGTATCAGGTTAGTTACTTCTTTGTAAATGTTTAAAGGGACCTGTTCACAGATTGACGAACTAACAATTTTTGAACTTTTTGACACCGAATACAAAAATTAAAGAACAGTGTATACAAGGGAGCAAAATAACACTGCGGACCTATAAATACACTGTAAAAACCGTTTCGTTCATTAGTAATCATCAGTTGAAATTGATAAAATTATAAAGCGTTTGTTTCGCTAAACAATATAATTATTTGTAGTGTTTCTTTTGTTTTCGTTGAAACTGTTGACATCACATGGAACATTTACACACAGTAAGGTTGAAATATAATCGTCGGAATGGTCGAGTGGTCAAAGCGATAGTGTTTTAGTCCGGAGTCCCCGGGTTCGAACCTCGGGCGGACCAAATTTTTTTTCTAAATACTTTTCTTGTTCTCATACTTCAGCTTTTCAGTTCCGTTGATTGAATCTGTCAAGTTAAGACATTTAATGGCATACTTCAAAAAATGCGAAAATCTGTGAACAAGTCCCTTTAAATGTAAACGATTGCAGAGTGTTTATAAACAGAACGGCACGATTTCACCTAATTCAGTAAATGGGTTAACCCATAATTATCAACTAAATTTAAAATCGACTATACACGTATGCTTATTTTCTATTTATAGTAAACGGTTTACAAAGCACATTGAACGACAGCTTTACCTGAAGTATACGGAGTTCCGTTAGTTCCATCGCCTATGAATGTGTTGATTTGAAACACGATACTCGATAGTACGATAAAACGATCATGAAAACGTGAAATCACAATACTACGATGGTGAAAACGCGACAGTACTATGGTGATAACGCGATACTTCGATAATAAAACGCGATAATACGATATGATGATGATGATGATAATGCGATATTCTATCGTATTTTTTAACCATCTTACTGTCGCGTTTTCAACATCTTACTGTCGCGTTATCATTATCGTTCTATCACGTTATCAAGGAGGTTTGCAATTGTGGTGATATGACACAGAACAATGTTTTGAATGACAACATGACCTACATGTCGTACATGAGACAGATAATCTATAAATATAATTGTTATTAAGTTGAAACGTTTGATCTATTTTAGTAACAGTTCCTTGATCCAACCCAGCCAGTATTGAATCCCAAGTAAGATCTAAATATTAGGCATCTACGTATGAAGTTTAATTGCAATATTTCAGATCGTTCTCAAGTTATTGAGCTGAGATTTTTTTGTATTTTTAGCAATTCTGACCTTGACCCCACCCACCCTTGCACGGTATTGCTATAAGGTATCTGAATATGCAGTTTCATTTCAACAGCTCAATTTGTTTTGTATTTTTTAAGCCGAAACTATTTTTCTTTTTTAAATACTGTTACATTCACCTTCACCCCACCCACCCCATATGCAATCGCATGCGAGGTCTCAATATATAAGGTATCTACATATGAAGTTTCATTACAAACGCTCAATTTTGTCTCGACCATTGAGCGGGAACCATCTATAATCAGCAAAACTGATCTTGACCCACCCACTCCATATGCAGTCCCAAGCGAGGTCTTTGCATCAGGTACCTGCATTTGAAGTTGCATTAAAATATCTCAATTTATTCTTTAGTTAAGGAACCAAAACATTTTTCTATTTTTAGTAACGGTGACATTTACCCCAACTACCCATAGGCAATCCCAAGAAATTATATGTTCATGTGCACCGGAAAGCGATAGTACGATGCTGATAACGCGACAGTACGATGACAATAACGCGACAGTATTATGGCGATAACGCGACAGTACAATGATAACGCGACAGTACGATAATGATAATGCGACAGTACGATGATTATAAAGCGACAATACGATACCGCGATATCAACAACGCGTCCTCACGACATTAATATGGTGAAAACGCGATAGTAGAATGGTGAAAACACGATAGAATTTCGCATTATCATCATCATACTATCGTATCATCGCGTTTTTGTTGTCGTAGTATCGCGTTATTATCCTGGTGTTTTCGCGTTTTCATTATCGTAGTATCGTTATTTCACGTTTTCATTATTGTTCTCTCGAGTATCGCGTTTCAAAAATCAACTCATTCATAGGCGATGGCCCTAAAGGAATTTCGTTGTTCGCAGCATAGTCGAACCACACGCCCCACGTCATTGACAGTAGTCGTTCGCAAGACTGTTACAGATACTCAAGACATGCAGAATGTTAATGATTTATATAGAGAATATAGTCGGTATGCCAAATGCCAAATAGTGTCCTGACCTAAAAAAGTAGTACGCACAAAAGTTTTTGCATAAAATGCTTCTTAAACATGTCCCTTCTAAGAAACCAAATGATGCTACTTTGTCATCATTGAGGTTTTTGATATATTCAAGATGGCTTCCACGATGGCGGCCACAATTTTAAAATCGACATCTGTCCTTTAAATTACATGAAAACATGAGAAAACAAAAAAAATTGAGCATATGCATTTTATTTGTTGTTTGCAACACCACGAAAAACATTTTTTTCAAACATTTTAAGCAAAACACCAGTTGAAAAATCCAAAATGGCCAACAAAATAAAATCCAAAATTTATTATTTCTCAAGTAAAATAGTATTTGCAAAATGTTTATAGATTTCGGTAACAAAACTAGTGTTTGTATGTTATTTATTAATGATAGAATGAAAGTAATAACACGAGTCCATGTGATATCAATATTTAGCTCTCTGATCGGCATTTTTTGTAAAAACATGATTATCTCCCTTAGTAGTTATTTTGTAATCAATGTTTATGTTATGTTTTGCAGAGTATATCTTTCCTGCATTCTAACAACTATAACATGACAATTCCTAGCATATTTTGAAGGCAAGTACGAATTACTATTTTATCTGCACCTAGAAATGCTTAAAGTTGCTAAATCCGGAGGTATGTTGTTACTTTAAAGTAAGGGCGCTGGCGTCACCACATACAATTATAAAAAATTCATATCAGAAATTCAGTCGGAAGAACTGGAAAATCAGATGTAGTTATAATTGCTCGATGTGGCATCCTCTGGTCGGTGTATATTCTGGCCTTCAAATGGTACTGTACAAAATGTCGTCGACAACTAATGGCGGTATGTCTTCGACCAACATTACCAATACAACATTAAGAGTAGCGCACGAACACACTCAAGAAGTCAGAAGACTGCAATCAATCATAAACTGAATCCTACGACACCACTACCGTCTTAACATACTGTCCTGACAAACACAGTCATCATTTTGATAATCGCTAGTTTTTCCTGGTACCTACATTTTCGTAGTTTAAGAAGGGCTCCTAGTTTGTTCTGGTTTTGCAAAATGCATCTAGTATTGCAAATTGTAAACGGCTGTGGTACTTATTGACCTGTGTTCTCCATTCTATGTGTGTTAAATTGAAATTAGGTCATGATACAAAATGAATCATCATCACCCAGTTGCATTAAATCAATGAAGTTTTATATGAATATACGAATGTTAAAATCCCGAGACATCAGCAGGAAAGAAGTCTCAGTATCAAGAGATCTTTAAGCATACTGTGAGGACAGTTCACTTAAAACATATTTTCTTGTGGTTATAGACCTACGATGAAAGTGACATATAATAAAATGCATAACGGTTGTAAGAGTTATTTTTCACGCAACAGCTGTTTGGTCAAACTGTTTACAAAGCCTGTGGACCTTCTGTTTGATGTTGTTGTTGGTATTGTGCACTTTTGAATATAATTTGATAAATTCACTAAAAGTCTTATAGCATCTCACCTGCTTGATTAAGTATCGAAAAAAATATATTTTGACATACCATTGCTTACCAAACAAGGGTATTAGTAAAACTGATACTTGCCAAATAAATTGAATGATGTGAGGAGGTCAGATATATATTTCAAAACTAAAATTCTAAATACATTGTTGAAATGAATTATCCTGAGCCTCTCCAATTATGTTGTTTGTCAATAGTTACTAGTAAAAAGAAAATGACATCTTAATATTTATAGAATTGTTAAACGTATTCAACTGTCAACCCTGTAAATGAACATTACATTAAAATACCATACCAACGTGCAGAAGATGAAAATACTATTGCTACAGGAAGAACAGCGGCATCTGTAAAACTAAAAAGTTCTTCAATTGGTTACAGAGAAATATCCATGACAAAAATGCAACACAAATACTGTTTGAAAATATAATCAAAAGAACATAACCCGGTGAAAACTCATTAAAAAGGAACATCTTGCAATATGTTCATTTCCTCTTTGTATGAAAGCCACTAACAGTTGTCATTGAATTTCTACCAGTAGTTGCACTGCATATTAGGGACACAGAAATAATCGAAGGCCAATAGCGCACAGAGGCAAGATATCATAACATTTTGCTCATTTTCTTCTGGTACCCTCAACATGTATTGTATTGAAATCCAGCAATTCATTCTTGAGATATAGCTCTGACCAGGATAATGCACTAACTCTCTTAATTCACGGTTACTTTAGAGTAGTCCGGATATATACTGGTTGCTATGTTTATTGTGTACGAAATATGTATTTGCAGAACACAAGCGGACATTAATTTTAGTTTTCCAAATCCTTTGCATACACTGAGGTCTGTTGATTCGGCATCTCAGGCAAACGTGCAGTTGCAATATTCTGGCATTCATCTGCATTAGCTGCAAGCTGAGGTTTGCTGTATAGTGCTAAACACGATGACAGAAATACGGAACCAGTTACTTAATGATTTGTGTACCGTGCAATAAATATGGTTTTCAGATTTAATAAATATAAATAATAAATTTAATAAATAAACAAAAATATAACATGATTCGTTAATAAACTACTAGTTTTTACATTTGACTTCCTAGTTTATTACTAGTTCTCTATTATTTCAACTACTAGGCTTTATACAAACTTTTGAAAAGCCTGTGACATTCAGACATGCATTTGGAGAACAGCATTTGATCCAGCTCCACAAAACATATATCCTATCAGGTTTTTACGGAGCCAGAATCCAATGTCAAAGATTTTCATTCCAACAACAAATCTTGATGACAAATCCCCAGCCCCAATTTTGTCATGCAGCTTATCTGCCTACGGTTGTGCATCAGAGCAACCATGTGTAATTTTGCGTTGTGGTTGTTACTTGGCTCGCCACAATATTTTGTTGTTAGACAACCAACTGTCAAAAAAGGTTGACAAAAAGCAAGTCAACAATTAAACGATGATGCTAGTTCTAGAGATACTGAATAAGAAAACGAAAATTGAATTGTTTTGATGGTTTTGTAAGATTTTGTTGTGTATTTACTTGCATATACATGGCATGTTAACCGAACACAAACTAGATTTAAGTTGAAATGTAAATGAATCGAATATAGCATCTGCTTTGTTATAGAAATTTAAATAATTATGCCCCAATCGAATGTGACGAGGTATATTGGTTTGCTAATGTAGGTCGGTCTGTCGGGTATTTCTGCTCTATAAGGTCATCACCAAACTTCATAAAATTGTTTCTGGACATACTTTCGTGGTCAAATTCGATAATCAAGCAAATCGCTTAATTAACTGCGGAGTTGTGGCCCTTGAAATATCTAAAATTGGCATTTAGCCATTACAGCATTTAAGTGCATCAGTTTTGATACGTTGGCTATCAAATTTGAAGAACATGTTTTAGGTTGCAATATCTTAACCCAGTAACCAAATCACCCCAGGACTTTGATGTATATAAAATTTGATTCCATTAGCAGTTTACGCCCTCTGTATCCAACTTGATATTTAAACCTAGAGGGGGCAACACTCTTTTACAAACAGCTCTTGTTCAATTAAGATCATTTAAGCATATGTTTACATAACTATTAATAGTACTGTGGCAAAAATGGTGTATTTAGAATAATCCAACCAAGTAAACACGCACTTTTCTGATTTGGCGGCCATTTTGTCGGCCATTTACAATATTATTAATCCTTTTATTTATGTTAAAATCATTTGCATGTTTGTCAAGACATTTTTTAACAACACATACATTACATACAATCGGAATATGTAGTTACGCTACATATTGAAAGATATATGCCAATTTTAAATTTGTGGCGGCCATCTTGGCGGCCATCTTGAATATTTCAAAATGCTCAATGATGACAAAGTTGCATCATACAGTTTCTAAGTAGGGACATGGTATAGAATCACTTTATGCAAAAACAATTTGTGCGTACTTACTTTTTGGGTTTATCGACCGGCATACTGACTCATTCTAGGTTGGTGTTGAATATAGCGGTTTATCTTGCGAAGCTTAGAAATCTGGAACCGCGAGCCTTGGTGAGCGGTTCAAGTTTTTGGGCCGAGCAAGATAAACTTCTCTTTATTCAACACCTACCTAGTATTTTATTTATCCCATCATTGTTTTCAATAGGTATTCCTTTTTCAAAAAAATTAGAATTTAAACTGGAATTCCCAAAGTTATGTCTTTGTTTACTAACTTGGCGGTAAAAGGGTCCGCGTAAAAAAGTAGTGCCAGTAGTTTTACAATAAAACAATAAGATAATCAAATAATTATTTATTTCTTGGGTAACGTGAAGTTCTGTAAGCAACAAAAACAAATTGATAAAGAATCACTTTCTATTTATAGCAACGTAAAGATACAATTTGTTGGTCAGGTCATGTACATGTCCATTTTCGAAAAATGAAAGCTGGCGATTGTCTACACGTGTAAAACGCCGAAGTGTGTAAAGAAGAAAATAATGCTTTCTGATGGATTTAATTTGTGTTTAATGCCAAAAAATGGCTTTCAGCGTTATGTCCATAATTGTGGATCAGTTATGGTGTACATGAACATCTGGATGTTGAATAGTGCGCCGAAGAACTGAGATTTGAAGGAGCTGGACAACGAGTGTTTGAAGCTGAATTGTGGGTGGGGAACAGGCGCTTCAGATGGATACTCGACATCTGTCTGGTGTTGGTCTGACTCGCTAGTTGACAAAGTAGATGCAGGTGTGACGGTGCTTGATGCGGTGTGCTTTTTGATTTCCAGAGACTCAGTTCTGTGACCGTGTGAGGCAAATATGTTAGAATATGTTAGAATACTTTTGTTTGATCTTCGCTGACATTTTAGTAATTAATTATTGACTGGGCGTTCGTATGGCCAATGGCAGACATGATTTCTGTTGCTGGAATGTTATGTTCTCTGAGTTTTTGAACGAGGTGCTTGCGAGTAGAATTATTTGTAAGGCATTTGTCTGCTTACCAGCATCAGTTGCCATCATTTTAAGCATTTTGCTCAATTTATTCATTCCAATTTTTTTTTTAATAAACCACTGAACGCATTCTTTTGGATGTACCTTTTTCTTTTGAGCATCTTGCTTGATCATTTTGGTGTTTGGAGCTAAGTAAAATTGGTCATTGTCATCGCAAAAATGTGAAGGGCGTTTTTGAGCATAAATTTTGTACATAGCGACTGGGTTTCTGGGGTCATCTTCACTTGTGGCGGGGGTGGGGGGTGGGGGTTTGTCCATTCGGACGCAATTTTTATACTGTAAAACCGTTTCGTCATTAGTAATCATCAGTTGAAATTGATAAAATTATAAAGCGTTTGTTTCGCTAAACAATAGAATAATTTGTAGTGTTTCTTTTGTTTTCGTTGAAACTGTTGACATCGCGTGGAACATTTACACACAGTAAGGTTGAAATATAATCGTCGGAATGGTCGAGTGGTCAAAGCGATAGTGTTTTAATCCGGAGTCCCCGGGTTCGAACCTCGGGCGGACCAAATTATTTTTCTAAATACTTTTCTTGTTCTTATACTTCAGCATTTCAGTTCCGTTGATTGAATCTGTCAAGTTAAGACATTTAATGGCATACTTCAAAAAATGCGAAAATCTGTGAACAAGTCCCTTTAAATGTAAACGACTGCGGAGTGTTTATAAACAGAACGGCACGCTTTCACCTATATTCAGTAAATGGGTTAACCCCTAATTATCAACTAAATTTTAAATCTACTATGCACATATGCTTATTTTCTATTTATAGTAAACAGTTTACAAAGCACATTGAACGACAGCTTTACCTGAAGTATACGGAATTCCATTAGTTCCATCGCCTATAAATGTGTTGATTTGAAAAACCGTTACTCTGCACCTCATACTTTTGGAGTTATTGCCCTTTGTTTATTTTCATACTTAATTTTTGTCCGGAGCATAACTCTAAGACTATGAAAGCTATCAATTTGAAACTCCATAGGTAGATAGATCTCATTGAGGAGAAGTGCAGTGCACAAGAACCGTTACTCTACACCTCATACTTTTGGAGTTATTGCCCTTTGTAAATTTTCATACTTATTTTTGTGTCGCATTTTTGGTTTTAATAAGTCTTTTCTTTGCAATTAGCCAGAATGCAGTGCTTTTGAAGATTTCAATAAATCTGTTAAAACGAAATTTGAGCATTAACCTTAAGTGCTTCTTCATTTGGATTCACGTAAGCTATCCGGCGTCAGGCGACACATATCCGACTCGCGGAGTTTTAGTTTCATTAACATTTTGAATTTCCAAGAACTATTAAATTTTATATAATTCATTACATGCTATATTTGTTTAAACACTGTGAGAAATAACAAATGTCTTTATTGCTTATCAAACATGCACTTTAATTATTCAAATGTTTGGACTCTTGGTCTTTCTTGACCGCAGCAGAATGGCATGTTTACAACTTTCATTTGGCATTGTTACTCAGATAAGATAATTGAATACATCGGTGGATGATATAGACTGCATTTCTTCATACTGATATTTAAGATCTTCATTTGTTTTATTTTTCAGATGTCCATAAGCTGAAAAATAAATATTTAGAACTGGATACTGATGAGCACTGTTGCACAGTAGAACTCAAGGAATCAATAGAATGCGAGTTGCCTTTAAGTTGGAACACGCCACAAGTTCCGGTATGTAACTCACTCTTTAAAAAATATAATTGTGGATAACTGTGTCTGAAGGAAGTTGTTTTCATAAAACTTATCACATTAAACACATTAACAAAATTTGACAGTTTGTAAATTACAATATTTAATCTATGTTTTAGGATAATTTTTTTTTAAACCCAATCAATGATGGTGAGGGATATTGCTAATGCCGCTCCGTCGGCCCGTATATTAATTTTGTTTTCGCTCTCTATAGTTTCAATCCGATCTTCTCCAAATTTCATTAAGATTTGTGGGCATAATATCTCAGCCAAGTTTGATCATCAGCCAAATCGCCCGAAGAGGTGTGTTGTTATGGTTCCCTAATTATTTTTAATGGCTTATTTTAGCAGTTTCCGCTCTCTAAGTCAAACCGATTTTATCCGAACTTTACCAAAATTGATGAAAATTTTTGTGACATAACATCGCCCTCCAAACTGCAGTGTTATGACTACAATTGGCATTCAAAGCAGTTTCCGCTTTTTATGTCCATCAGTTTTCATCTACCAAACTTGTTATTTTAAATTATATTGCTTTTAATATAGAGAGTACATACCTGTTTTGCAAACAGCTTTTGCTTTTATTGCTTCGTCCGTCGTCTTTATGACGTCAGCAAATTGCTGTTCTCGTGATAGAGACTTAACTTTTTATCAAACCTTTATCAAACTTGCCTAGTTTATGTATGACCATTCAATATCAAAGAGAACCGATATTGAAGCAGATCGCACCAGGAACACCCGAGTTATTGCCCCTTTTCCGTGCAATAAAAATGCCCTTTTTTTTCCCAAGATATAGACTTTATTCATCATCTTATCTTGACTAATTTATTCACGGTTTGTGTTTGACCGTAAGATTGCAGCAGACGCCAAAATATGGGTGAGATCGGGATAAACATACTGGATTGCCCCTTGTTTGTGAAACAAATATAAAAATGGACTCTATTCAGGAAATATACTTCATTTATCTTCCAATCTCCACCAATGTTACACACTTTGGCTTAGGCCATAATGATAATATCGCATATGAAGATGCATATTGGCAAGATCGGACCAGAAACTCCAGAGTTATTGCCCCTAGTTTGTGGATACAAATCCATATGTCGTCAACAATTGGCTTGTGCATGCGATATAGACTTCTTTTTTTATATTCAATTCTGACCAATCTGACGCAGTGTGTGTGTGACCATAAATCTTAGTAGGGATTGGTAATGGGTCAGATTGCACAAGGAACGATAGAGTTGCCGCCCTTTTTCTTAAAAATAAAACAATGCAAAAATGCCATTTTTTTCCAAAATACAGACTTTATTTTCATATAATCTTGACCAAACGTCCGCATTCAATGTTTGACCATAAGATCTCAACAGAAGCCAAAAATGGCCAGATCGTGCAACGCCCGAGTTAATGGCCCTTGTTTAAAAAACAAACACAATGGACTTTATGCAGGATAGAAACTAATTTTGCAAGTAAACATTTGCTTTAGCTTGTACGACAGCCGCGAATAAGTTATGAAACAAATGTTGTTGTTTTTTACCGACTTATTGTTTGTTTTGTTCGTGCCTGGTTGGTAGGGTTTGAACAATCATAGGGACGCTAAACATAGAATCAAATTTATATGGCCTTATGTACATGTTTCACATTTGTTTTCAGTTTAAAGTTTCATTCAAACTATACATTGCATTCACTTGAAATATGAAATACGTCTTTGTAATCAACTCCAGCATCAGATGCAAAATCTCCAGAACTCTGTTTAATATTTTGACACACTTTTTCCCTATTTTATCTACGATTTTTAGAATAATTGTAAGTTTTAAAAACCTAACATAACATTGTCATCAACTTCAGCATTCGATTAAATAAATACCATAACTCAGCTTTGTAATTTGAAAGATTTATGGCCTTTCTACTTTTAAAAAAATGCACTAACTGAAATACTTCGAAAAGTCGAGCGCACTGTCCCTGACTATAAAAACGGGTCACAAAACAATGGCGAGAGAAAATAATATGAAAACCACGAGAGAAACCATCGCACTTGCACTGCTCAACCCGTATAGCCCATTGCACTTAATTTTCAAACCTGTCACTACAGTATGGTCTTCCTTTTGCCAGTACTCAGGTTAGCTGTTTGATGGTGTGATATCTTTAATTTAATTTACCTGTACCTAAGACTATTAGAGACAATTCGAAGGTACTGTTACATACACGCCTAAAGCCAACAGGACGGCATCAGTTACAGAGCCCTTTGGCGATGGTAGCGGCACCGTCTGGTTACTATCACAACCTTCCCGGGGCACGCATTGGCTCAGGAGAAGAAGTAAATCAGGCACATGAGCAAATGTATTAAGGCCATCAGCACTTTAGTCAAGTAGCTGGACAAATGGGACTAGGATTTAAGCAATTGGGTCAATTGGTCAAGGGCTAGAGCAGTTGGGTCAATGGCATGAACGGTTGGGTAAAGGATCCGAAGGTAAAGGACATGGACTGATGGGACCTATGGGCTAATTCAAGGACAATATAGTCCAACGCCCCTACTTCAACCCAGTTTTCAACGTGATCCATCTACCGGACAATACTTTGTGTTCAATGGTTTTAACTGGATGCCTGTTGCTGAAGAGTACATAAAACAAAAGCAATCGTATTTCCCGCAACCAACACCACCACCACAACAGCAGCATCTTGAAAATGGGCAGTCACAAGACAAAGTCACTGCTTTTATTACTGATGACGTTTCCGAATTCAAACAAGGTGTTGATCATGTGTTTACATTGTTTCTTTAGTATTTAATTCCAGTAAAACTGCAAAACCTAAATACAAGTATTATTATTCAGATTTTTTCGAGCATAAAACACGGATTGAAACGGGTCATTACTTCAACAGCATTGTCAATATCTCAAAATAGTCAATAGGCCTATTTACAACATGTTTTCACTCTAGGAGCTTCAGTTATTATATGATCGGGTTGATCGAATAAATCTGTGTCAAATTACGAAGATCTCAATAACCATGGCAAATTGTTTGCTCAATACAATATAGGTCAGATATGTGTCATGTGGAGTGAAGCACTGAGCCACATGGTTTTTCGTTAGGGCTGATGACGGAATTCGTCTCTTAGATAACTGAAAAGTACAGTCTTAACACGTGAACACTCTTCACTCCACAATGCTGTAAAATATGATATGTAGTAGCATACATATTTATTTACAGTATTGAACACTTATGTTAGGAACCTTTTGTAAATGTGAATGCATTATGTAATATATCAGCAATGGCGTAAATGTCGTAAACAAAGTTGTACACATAATAATACGCTTCCTTTTAACGGTATTCGCTGAATAGCCCAAGCCATTCTACTCATGTTAAGGTTTGCGTGCAACAAGTTCCTATCTTTATACCTACTACAGATATTCAACTGAAACTTCACACATGTCTTTGAGTTCATTATGTTAGGTCACTGACCCATAACTCTGACAAAGCGGTATAATAGTCGAGCGCGCTGTCGTGATACACCTTTTGTTTTATATCAGCAAAGAAGCAAAGAAAAACATGATTTGATTGATAAGAAGTGTGTATTTGATAATACAAATACAACGGAATTATGCAGGAATGTCCTGAAATGTAAAACCTTTAGTTGGTAATAAGGGTTTATTTACTGATGAGTTCGCTAGAGTTGCATTATCTGTTATTTTCTATAATGGCAATAATAGTGTTCCTTAATATTAATGCTGCAATATAATGTGAAATGTTACATAGTGTATGCAGTTAGTAAACATAGAATGTAATGTATAACATTCTGATTGTTAAATACCCGATGAGCGGAACGCTGAAGTAGACCAGGGTAGTGTGAATACAACTGTTAAAAAGAGAAGTCCCCAGGAACAGCCCACCAAAATTAAACTAACACATTTGCCGAGTCACATTGATGAGGAGGATGTGCAAATGTTCCTTGAAAGCAGAAAGATGGGATCCATGTCTGTTGTGAATGTTGTTGTACATGGGGATACAAACTCTGCAATTGATTAGATGAAAAACGCTGAAGGTAACATAACGCAGTCTAACTTCATCCTCATCTTTTTAACAAATGTAAATTTGTTCCTATCGTAGCTAACCTGTAATGATAGGCAACATTCAGGGCTTTTCTGATCAGTCTGTGTCCATATGAGGCATATGGGGACACAATTAACTTCAAACAACTTCCTCTCAGAATATTGCGAGATTCAAACCTGCACTACAAATTCATATACGGGGAATACATCTAAGCTGTTTTTTATATATATTATTTTAGACTGAAGGAGTCCAGTAGGATCGACTAATAAGCGGACGTAGAAAATAAAAACTATAAAGGTGAACCTGTTGTACTTTAAACAGTGGTTTAACGGAGACATTTCGAAAGATTTTCAATATTTTAAATGGGAAATAAGCAAATTATTTATTTCATTTTAAAATCAATGACATGTATGCATCACAATTAAAAATACTATCATATATGAAATAATATTTTATTAATTTTAAATCACTCAACAAACTGAAATTACCAATTAACTGGGAATAAATTGAAGCTGGTGTCCAACATTTTTCACAAGATTTGAGACCATTCGTTGCCAGTAAAGCAACAACACTTTAACCGGATCCTGATTTGTATGCATCAATATATTAAAATACATATTCAATATACAAGTTTCCGTACATGAACAGAGTTAAATCGATAGACGTACATCTCACTAAACATCTGTTATTGTAAAATTAAACGCACGAAACTCGTGTACGAACACAACACAACCGAGTATAAATATAGGAAACAAGTCAAGCGCGTAAGTAATGTTAATAGAGTTCACGAGTGTCAGATGAATGTTTTCGAGCTTTACGATAAATACAATTTAATTGTCATCATATACTTTTATGACATAACACTAACACACTACAAGATAAAATATACAATTTTCCTACACTTGATTATTAATGTGTAACCTTTCTAAACAAATTATGAAATAAAGTTTAATTATTATTAAATAGAGTTAGAAAGTATGGGTAAACAGCCACATACGTAATAGATATAAGCCGGAAACTGTCCATTATGTAATTTTTTGGCCGGTTTGAGGCTTATATTTTACTTAAAACATTTCCAAACCAATTTTATTTATGTAAGCAATATTAAAACGTATGACTTGCTCAAACGTGTATATTTTATATTGATACAAAACACTTTTATATTAATGATTTAAAATGCCCCTAAATGAAACTCTTTATTGAATCAGTACACACAGCCCGAGGTCCACATGCTTTTAAAATGATATAAAATTTTATTTGGCTAATGTACGTAATGGCAGCGCACCAGATAAATGCCATTTTCAGCACATGTAATATATCCAGCCACTCTCCCAATTGTTGGGCAAATTCAATGAACGATTCTGATTTGGAGCATTTGCACTGTAGTACCGTTTATAAAACGCAGTTTCTACAAATATTACCGTCATGTGTTTTGGCTGTCGAACATATATAATACTAGTGTGGCAATCATTTCAATATTTAGTGCTTTTTGGTACATGTTGGCGTAGACAAAAATGGATATCACATACAGAATACATGTACTATCATGTTAAACCTCTCACAAAATATAATTTTGGTCGATATTGTCGTAAATCGTGGTATTTTTAATATGTTAATGTCGCAAATTATATTTCTTTTTATTGACAAATACCTTTGTTCATGCCTAAACTATGTAGACTATTTTTACATTAAATATTAGTATTATATCAGGGCAAAAAAAAGGCGCCAGAACAAACAGCGTCTGTTTGCGATACTGTGTTTTCAGATAACCTAAGCTAGCACATGCTGTCCGAAATTAACCGACTACACGCCAATATCTTCCCAAAACACGTTAGCCGTCCAATATTAAAATTATGGTACAGTGAGAACAATGGGATGACGTCACATCAATGTTTTAACGATTAAATAGTATAGCTCGTAAACATTAACCTGACACTGACCTTTATGCATGAATGCACAGTATATTAAAAGACCGTTATGATGAATACATTAGTTTTTGTACTGGAAGCCAGTTACATCGATTAAAGCGTATCCCATTAAATATTCTGTTATGGTACCATTAACGTTGTGAAACACGTTCACGCACAAAACGGTTATTGAATATAGGAAACAATTCAAGCGCGTAATTTATGCTAACAGAGTTTACGAGTATCGGGTTAATGTTTGCGAGCTATACTTTTCTGTATTTGTGTATATGCGCAAAGTCAATAAAACTTTAACATGTTATTTCTTTTTTGAAGTCTGTTTACATTTTGAATGTAATGTATACAAAGTTATTGTAAAATATCGAAGTCAAATTAGTTCGAATTATATTTGCTAATTTGGGTGCGTTTGGTTTGTAATTGTATGGTGATTATTAATAGTTACTTTTCATGGTTCTAGTTTTTACAGTAATGAATACTACCTAAGTAATTATATACAGGCACAAACAATTTTAACCATTCCATTTTTTTTCTTCAAAATTTAGGGTCTGATAAACATATATTGTTGAACATTATGTATACCCTCTATTTTATTTTAAATAGTAAGTGTTTATAGATTTCGATAGGATTGCCGTGCTTTCTCTAAGCCAGCAGCAGACAGGTATACCTTTAATTTGACAGGGGCTCGCTAGAGATAACTCCAACTGGCTTACGACTGGACTCCCCCGTTTATATATTCAATGAAAGATAAATGTACTGATTCAAAAAAAATACTTTGTTGCTGATACAGCATGATTTTTCAGATGCCCAAAGTCTCATTCAGATGGGGACCTTTCAATTTTTGGGTTATGAAGTTGGTGTAGAAGATGTTAATCCAGCTATATTTGAACCAGACAAGGAAATAATTGAGCAATCACCACCAAGCGTTCTCGTGACTGGATTGTCTGACGGGATTGATACAGAAAACATCACAGTGTTTTTTGCAAACAAAAACAAGTTTGGTGTCGAAGTAATGGATATACAGTTCAATGAAGAGTCTTCATCTGCTCTCATCTTCTTTGGTTCTCCTAATGGTATCATGCAGTTTATTTCACAATTAAATTACTTACTAGCTGTTTTATACAGGTCTCTACAATGTGTCTAGGTCCTTAACAACAAAGAAACAGGATTGTGATAAAGAACTTCAACTCCACATACTAGTAGTAGTTTTCTCTAAGATTACTAGACTTCCGTATCAAAATTGCTGTTGGTGTCAGTCTGATTATTGAAAATTACATAAGTTATATAACATTTATGAACATATAATTTTTATGTCCCCGGCATCTTGATGCGGGAGGCATATAGTGATTGTCCTGTCCTTCCGTCCGTCCCTGCGTCCGTCCATCCATCCGTCTGTCCTTCCGTCCGAAACAAGGTTAAATAGATTTTACCGTCTAGGGACGTTTTATTTGACGGTACCCAGACGGAGATACTGGTTGAAGACACACCGGCTGGCATTGATGAAGAAATCCTGGAGATGTTATTTTCGTCCCGAAAACTAAAATCGTGCTCAGTAGTTGATGTTGACTTTAATGGAGTTGAGGGGAATGCCGTTGTAAAATTTGACAATCCAGAAGGTATGTGTGTCTGGTCTTCTTGACTAACATCATCAAATAAATTAAATAAGAAAGAGGTCTAAACATTGAAAACTCACACAGAAATGACTGTTATAAATGCTTGAATATTTGTTTTATTTTGTTGCTTTAACTACTTAGGTTGCTATCAATTCTAACATATTTTTATCCCTTGCTTATATCATCCTAATTTAGATTGATTTAGTCATTTTAATTGGGGTAGTACATGTTTATTACATCGCATTAACAGCATATTATAACTCTTTATGAATTTGATTTTATTAAATATATTAATAGAAACGTTGTTTTATTTAAATAGATACATGTGTACTTTCAGAAGCCACATTTTAAAGAGGGACCTTCTGATTTTAATATATTTATTCCAGGTCTCTTTAGCTACCCACTATTTTATAGATTTTTTTCAGGTCTGATTCGTCTAGTCGTTGTATATACCTGTATATAAAGTTCGCTCTGCAGCGAAGTATTATTCTAGTTTTTAATTTCTCAAATAATACGCATTTCTGAAAATAATTTATTCTCAACATTTATTTAATATTATAAAAAAAAAAAAATAGAATAAACTAACTTCTTACCTCAGTGTTATAAAGCCACCACCTTACCTTTAACTCATATCGTAATATTATATAAAAAAAAGGTTTATTATACATGAAATTATTACAATAATCGATGGTTTTAAGTTATAATTTTCGTACAACATCATACAGTCCCTCTTTAAAATAGTAATTTGAATAGATGTTATTAACCCTAATCCGCTTCTTTGTAACAACGACGTTTTGGAACTTCTGGGGTTAATTTGAAACCATATTAGATTTGTGAATAATTATCATATTATTTATAGCTTATATGCCTAATGTTAAGTTGTTATTAATTGACCAATAATTGGCGCTGCTAAATGAAGTTTTAAAAAAGCAACAATGCTTGTTACCATGGCAACGGTGTTCAAAATAGTAAAAAACTATTTTTTTAAACCATTTGTTTCCAAATTTTGCTTTTTACAAAAACAATACTTGTGTCAAATACAACACCATTTTCGCCTTTGGTTGTTACAAATTATGCTTTCTGAAATAAACATTTATTTATTACTTATGATACAAATATGTCAAACAAAAACAAAATAAACCATTCACATTGGACTGGAATTGACCCCAGTAAGACTAACTGTTGTAATATCGGATTCTCTGTCCGAATTATTGTTACGGTAATTTATGTTCCCATTGGATATATGCTATAGTAAGCGATTTGAAATAACACAAGCCTAACAATGAAAACTTTACTCATTTGTTTCCATGTTGACTACTGCATCTTGTTAAAAAATAACAAGAACTGTTTGAGAAACAGGTATGTCCCCACCCTTTAGGTCTAGAGCAATCTTTACATCACCATTTGTGAGTTTGCCATTGACCTTTGACCCAATGACCCCAAAATCAATAGGAATCCTGTATATATAAAAATGTCATGGCCAACCTATCTGCCAAAATTGAAGAACCTAGACCCAAGTTTTCCTCTGACAAGACGTTACAATTATGAGTGTTTTATTTATTATTTTGGTCAGTTTGACCTTGACCTTTGATCCAAGATGCCAAAATTGATGCAGATACCTTTCTTTTCTTAGTCAACCTAGTTACTAAGTTTGAAGAACCTATGTCTAAGCGTTACGTAGTTATTGCCCAGATAATGTTTTAAAATTATCCAATATTTAGATGATTTTTATTAACTGTTTATTAACTGTTGTCAGTTTGACCTTGATCCAATGACCCAATTCTCAATAGGGATCCTCTTAGAGTCATGAAAAACCTGTCAAGGATCTAGACATAACGGTTGCATAGTTATTGCCTGGACACGGTTTTACAATTATAACCTCACAAAATATACACAGAAACATTCGTCGGGAAGGACAAATCCATTGCAAATTTAATGTAAGGGGGGAACCACTCATGACATGTTAAGTACACCACTAATGGAATAGTATAAGAACTATGTTAGCAATTATTACATTTGTTTGGTTTAGCTTTAAATTAGAAAATTCTATATTTACATGTGTTTAATGTTGAAATACAAGCACTCTTATTTTGAGAAACTACATCTGAAGTCATGTGGTAATTTTGACCCAAGACGTACAACTTGTTTAAAAATGAAATAAATTACAAAAATAGCTCAGAATGATGTATATTCTATAAAACATGCGTACAAACAATGTCTTAAAAGGAAATAATCAAATTCTAAGGGAAATAAAATAATCGCAATGGTTCACAGCCTGGGGTCAAAATGACCCCCAAAAGAGCGGATGAGGGTTAAAAATGACTTAAAAGTTCGGTTAAGCCCCATCACGGAAAACACATTTCTATCTATACTGGTATTTTACAGAATATATAGCAATAATAAATGTAATATATAGTCCTTGCATACACCCATACACTTTTAGATTTGAATAACCTTCCAATTAAAATAAAACAGAAGGGGCTGTCTGTGCAAATCTATGTTCCAAAGAAGATATCTACAGTCATTGTGCGTGGGCCAAAGGAGATAATGAAAGAGGAAAATGACGATACATTTGTGATGTATTTTCGAAAATGGAAGGAGGTCAGGCGGTGGTGATGTTGCGGATATTTACTTCAGATCAGATGAAAACGCCTTTTATATTACATTTAACGATGCAAATGGTAAAATTATAAAATGTTTCATTCCATTGTTTAAAATAATGATATATTGTTATTTACAGTGTATCAGAAGTTAATAACATTTGGTAGTTTTGTTATTTTATGTTTTAGTATTTTTAAATCACGCGACTAATAATAATCTACAAAAATTCAACGTAAAGTGAATTTCTTTAAGCATTTAAAATGCATCTTGTTGGGTATTAAATAAATTTTACAAATTGATATACAACTGAACATATATATATATATATATATATATATATACATATATATATATATATTAAAAAATTATTTAACATTACACATGTAATGCATTCTAACAACTGTTTGTACTGCAACAGTTGCCACACGTGTAGATGACAGAGGTGACCACTGTGTATTTCGTAAACAAGTCAAAGTGGAGCTCTTTATGCCAAGTCGGTCAACGAAATCGTATTGCGTGCATAAGAGCAAAGCAATCGACTTAACAGTCAATAAAAACTATTAAAGTCCGTGGAGTCATAAGCGTAATCCGTAGAGACGCTGTTCAGCGGTATTTTGAAACCAATACAATGGAGGGAGGAGGTCACATAGAAAAGTTCTACGTAGATGAAGACGATGACAATGTTTTTTACATTTAGTATAAAGACGAGTCGGGTAAGGATGGCTATTTGTTTTTCTTATCAAACTTCTGTCGTCTGATCACTGCAGTGATTCTTGGTCTATAGCTACTAGGGGTGTAACGATATCACTGAAATGTATCGCGACATATCGCAATATGTTGTAATATATCGCGATATATACCGCGATATACTGACCCTATTAAAATTAGGGATAACGATGTACCGGTATATCGCGGTATCAGATCTCGATTTATAATGTTTTATTCCGGTATTAACAATATGTGCTGTTTGTATGTTTGCCACATCTTTTCATGAGAAAATATTGTTTTATTGTTTGATTATTTTTGTTTTATATAGCATATTTATTATTATCTTCATTAATAATAACTTCCGTCACCGTTTCAGTGTTTTTTTGTTGTTGCATTCTTGTACATATCGGCTACAAAATACAATTCAGATTATTTGATAACAGTTTTCAATCGAAACAGAATTGTTGAATTGTTGACTTTAAAAATGTAATTTGTGTGAACAAATGGCGTTGCAAGTTTAATCGTTAATGTTATTAAAATATTGAAAACTGTAATTATCAGTTCGTTGTAAACTTTATTATAGAACATATTGCATAGCATACACTGAACGTTTTTTTTAAATAAGTAACGGTTTTATGAAAAACCTGTTTTAAATAAAATAAACATCGGAACAATGCATACTTTTCTAGGACTGTTTGTTAATATTTGTCAGTTACGCAGACCAATAGATGCTGGACCCATATTTATAAAGATCATTATGTTAGTCTTACCTTTAGTGGAAAAAAAATTGAAAAAAAGCACACCAAAAGTTTGTGTTTAAAACGCTTTTCTTTTGAACATAACAAATAATAAATATACTTTTATTATGTGAGTGTTTGATAAAGATTAAGTTTATCATGCAAGGCTCAGAAACATAGTAGCGCGAGGCTTGGAATTAAGGTGTAACGATATCACTGACTCATATCTTTTTTAGCATTTGATTTTTAAACAAAGAACCGCTTTGTGAACAATCTTAAGGTATATCTGCCACCTCATGTATATACTTTTGATGGACTACTTTTTCCGCAAAAAACGCGTGACGTCACAAAACAGTTTTTTCAAAGGATAAGAAATAGGACGGTATTTTACAGTCTATTGGTGGAAATAAGACACTCAACACTCAACATTCAATAATCACTTTTTACTGACACCGAATGCAACTATGCCTTTGTTTGCACAAGTTTACATAATTTACAATACTACTAGGCATTTTATACCTGATAATATATACAATACTACTAGGCATTTGATAACTAAGAATACAATGCAAAAAAACAACACAATATGGAACATGTACAATGCCATCATGGGGTATTCATTAAATTAACTCAACATCATTGTTTTTGTCGATCGTGAGTATCTTAACCAACCAAAAAAAAACATAAAACAAACTTTAGATTACAAATAGTGTTCAGATTTTATAAATTTCACTATGCCTATGGCCTATGGCTATGTTATGAAAATCCAATTTTGAAAACAACAATAGAGATAAATACTTAGACCAGAAGATTACCACCATAAAAAATCTGCTTGTTTACCCTTATAAATACAGCAGGTGCAAACATTGAACTACATGTATTGTTTTCTTGTAATATTTAGATCTAGTTTAAATTTTGATAATCTGCCAAATTGGACCAGAACATTTACAGTTATGGCTCCTTGTTTGTATTTGAATAAAACATTATTTTAGCTACGGTATTGTGAAGCATTTGACATGTTTAAAAATTTTGAATGTAAGCATATTGCGATATTTTATTTTGTTACGCCGTGTTTTGCATGGAATTGTTCGGGGCTATTTCAAGTTGCGGAAACATCACGAATGCATTCTATATTACTAAGCAAGGTTACAATTCAGTACATTACATGCATTTATGTGTATTGTTTGAAATTCGTAAAGACGAACATTTTATTTTGTTTTTAAGCAAAAACATGAGATATACAAATATGTAGGATAAATATAATATTACCTTAGTGTCTTTGTGTACCTGGCAAGCCTCGCCGCGTAATCATTTCTTCAACTCGTCGTAACAATTTAAAGTACACAAATACGCTAATTAACCTTATAGATCTTTCTATATCCTATTACTACAGCCAAATCGATCGGATATCAACCTATCGTATAAGCTTTATTATATTGCCGTATTTAGCACATGTTTATTCGATCGTTATTTAAGAACGCTATGTGTTTTTATGTGACGTCATACCAATTGATGACGTTCTAGTAAACTAAAGAAACAGTGTTAAAAATGGGAAACCAAACCCTTTTTATTTTTGACATATTTGCACGCCATTTACATGAGTTATGAACGCAGCATAATAGGATAAATAGAATAATATGTGAGTGTTGGATAAAAATCAAATTTATCATCTCGGCTCGAAACAGGGTAGTGCTCGGCAAGCCTCGCGCTGTCACGTTTCTAGGCCTCGCATTTGATCTTAATATTACACTCACATAATAATCTCCATTTAGTATGTGTCAAGCTCAAAAGAAAAGCGTTCCAAACACACAATTACATTGATTGTTTTTTTAACTTTTGCGCCTCACGTGCCATACGACTTGACTCAACCAACTAGCCTGATACAAGTTCTCAGAACACCATACTAGCATAATATTCTATATATATATCGTTACAACCCTAATAGCTACAAACATCTGCCAAATACATATAAGTGAACATGATAATATGTTAAATCACTTCAGTTTGTATTTCTTCTTGACGGACGTTTATAAACAACTGTATATTTCATTATAGTCGCTAAAGCTGTAACTGAGAGAGTACACACTCTTGATGGTTATGTACTGGATGTGTCGTTGTATTTCCCACCTGTTCCAACATCGATATACCCAAACAAGCTGCTTATCAGAGGACTAAATTCACGGATAACAGTTAGTGTCTTAGAGCTGTACTTGGAGGCCAAAGCCGGACTAACCTTGGTACCGGGTACTATGTCTTACCATGCTGACAAAGAAGACACTGCTTTAGTTATAGTTGATGGCGACATAGGTATTTACATCGTATTTTATATGAACGAATTTAACAATTTCATTATGTGTAATCATTAGTAAGTAAGTACTTCAGTCGTTTTTGGAAAGCTATATACAGTGCAATCTGTCCAAACCGAAACCTCTGAAAACCGAATACCTGTCTTAATCCAACGAATGTTCTGGTTCCGATTTTTCCGTCTTCTCTCTCTCTGTCCTATATGTATATATAAACCGAGTCATGTGTAAACTTAAAACTGAAAGACTTTTATCAACAAATTGATCAGAGCGAAAACAACAAAACGAACGGCTATGTCAAGTCGGGTGTCACCCTAGAATGTGATAACAAGATTATTGTTAACTTAAATGACATCAAGGACACTTATTAAGAGTGATAAAATATAGTACTCGGCGAGAAGCCATCCAGGGCGTTTGAAAATACCAACTCGTGAAAAGACAATCACATTTAAATTGTCATTCTATGTGCTTGTTTAATTATTGCATAAAAAACTATGAATGCTTTTTCAAAACTATATGACTTCATAACGATCTTATATTGTAATGCCGATCTGCATAAGTTGCATCTAGATAATTTAGAACATAAGTCACATTGTAAGCTCTATAATCGTGAATCGAATTAATAATCGATTAACCATTTCTTAAAGAAATTATTGTCTACACAGTTTGCTATCACTTACTGTAAATTTTGTTTTCAAATAGCAGTCACCTTCCTTTATTTTTTTAATTCTTATACCAATATTAAAAACGTCTAAAACCACGTTGTACATTACTGTATGTTTATCTCTCAAATGACATGTACATTCATTTAAAATAATGGAAGTTTTAGAAAACCTGGTGAAAAATCAATTCAGTGAAACCGAACGATTGGCCGGTATCAATGCCGTTACCTATATAAAAATATTTCAGACATGCCAAAGTTGGAAGAATCGTGCAAATCAAAACCCCTTGAAGGTTCTCTCTTGCGGTTCAGTTTGGTGCCAATTACCAACTGCGTGCTCGTATCAAACATCAGTGATGTGGTGACTGAGGATTGAGTTGCTCTCTACTTTGAGAACACGAGAAGAAGCTACGCGGGGCTTGTAGCAAAAGTTGACATGATTCCTACTCAGAACGGTTGTCTGGTACACTTTGCTGACTATAGAGGTGATTAGCATACAACATCCAAATTTTCGTTTGTTAGTACAAAGTGTATGTCATTTTTCAGAAGTGTTCTTTTTAAAAAGAAATACTAGGTTACTTAAATAATGCAGATGCAGTGTTATGCATTAGCATTGTATTTTAAAATTGTACAGTTTTATAGAAACTGTTACCTTCATTTACAAGCAAAAATTTAAATAAGCCCATTAAAGTACAGTATTAATTTATATACAGTTCAGTTAGTGTACACAATTATTTGTACGTAATTATGCACTGATTTGTGTACTCGCCAAAAATTGTGTAAGTTCACAGAACAGCGTAATTTTACCGTCACAAATATGACATTTTCTCCTTCAACAAGGTTCATTTATTACGAGTATCATTATAATTATTTACTGACATCATAATTTTAATTACTTCTATTAATTCTTTACCATGGTTTTTGCGCCGACAGGTTTGTCTATATAAGTTTTCATGGATTTGACAGGGATTCTACGATCCTAACATCCAAACGGATAATGATGGAAAATAGGATACATGATCCAAGTTTGCATATCCATATCCTAAAAACATGAAAACTAATACTTTTATTCCTATTTCTTTTCTATTTCTAAATCCATCTGTATGAACCCCCCCCCTCCAAAAAAACAACAACTCTATCCTTTATAAATTTAAAAAAAAATCACAAACATTATTTAAATGGTAGCAAACAATTTTTCTAGAAAAAGTTATAGATACAATATAGTCTTATAGGCGGCCTTCTACCCAAATTCTCAAATTATTTTGATTCGTCCAAAAACATGGCCTCCAGGCGAGGGGACTTTTTCCGTATATGGCTATATGGAAAATTTAGGAAGTCTTCTTGTCAGTAACCACTTGTTTTATTTCAAAATTATTTCACAGAAAGGTTTCGTGGATGTCCTTCTACCCAAATACTTCAAATTATTTTGATTCGTTAAAAAACATGGATGCCAGGGGGGTGGGGGGGGGGCGTGGCCTTTTTCCTGTCATTGCTTTGTTTAAAACTTTAAAAATCTCTTTGTCAGTAACCACTGGCTGGATTTCAAAATAATTTCACAGAAATGTTTCTTTGGTGGCCCTGTACCCAAATAATTTAAAATATTTTGATTCGTTAAAAAATATCGCCGCCAGAGGGCCGGGCCATTTCCTTATATGGCTATATTGAAAACTTTAGTCTTCTTGTAAGTAACCACTGGTTGGATTTCAAAATAATTTCACAGAAATGTCCTTTGTTGGCCCTTTAGGTTAAAACAATTAATGAATTGTTTCTCATGGCCGCCAGGGGGCGAGGTATTTTCCCTTATAGATCTATTTCCTTATATTTATATTGAAAACTTAAAAAGTCTTCTTGTCAGTAACCACTGGTTGGATTTCGAAATGTCACAGAAATGTTCTTTAGTGGTCCTCTACCCAAGTACTTCAATTTCTTTTAATTCGCTAAAAAACATGGCTATTTTCCTTATATGGCTATATTAAGAACTTTAAAAATCTTCTTGTCGGGAAGCACAGCTTTGATGTCGAAATAATTTCACAGAAATGTTCCTTCGGTGGCCCTTTACCAAATTAGTTCAAATTTTTCTTTATGGCTATATTAGAAATTTAAAAAATCTGCTTGTCAGTAACCACTTGTTAGATTTTGAAATAATTCCATCCCCTTGGTTGGTCCTCTACCAAAATTCCTTTTGGGGGGGGAGGTGGGCACTTTTTGTTCTTATTTGCCTATATTATAAACTTTACAAATCTTCTTGTCAGAAACCTCTCTTGATTTGAAAATAACTTCACAGAAATGTTTTTTGGGTGACCCTCTACTCTACTATTCCTTCAATTTATTATGATTTGTTAAAAAAACATGGCTGCCAGGGTACAGAGTAGTTTTCCTTATATGGCTTTATTTAACACTTGGAACATTTTACATAATCATTATCTGGATTGTTTAAATATTTCCACAGAAATGTGACATTATGATTTATTAAACTCGGGTGAGCGACCCAGGGCCATTTTGGCCATCTTGTCTGTAAATGCACTAAGGAATTCATCTCACAAGAGTTTATGTCAGTTCATGTCCTGATTTACAGCGGTTGCATTCGGCGACGGTGTCTACTTGGCGGTCAATGCAAATTATTCTTCTCAAGATGTTTACTCCAGACCAGATCCGAACGTTGTTAAACGAATGTACTACTGTATAGTTCTGACTGGAGAATACACAGTAGGCCAGCTTGGGATGCGTGTATCGCCACCTAAACCATCGGGATGGAAAAATGCTTTGTATGAGTCCGTAACGAATAACCAACAAAACCCAGTTATGTTTATTATTTTTTGTGACACTCAAGCTGATCCACTGTTTATTGTTCATTTTAAGAAACCATAGACGTTTTGTTTTATGCTGTCGTGTTTCCTTAATTGTATGTTTAAAACTATGTCCAAGTTCATGGGCGTAATATTCGGTATGTTTTAACGTGATAACAATGCCCTGAGCTTGGACTGATGTCTGATGGAGAACATTAGTGAACAATAAAATCTTTCTTAAAAACTATTAATTATATGCATATTTATATTTTAACAAAAAATGTGTTATCAGCTAATGTGATTCCACTCATCACAAATTATTTGTATCAGAATAGTAGCATTTGTTAACGGACTACATTTTGTGTCAAAACTATAATAAAGTGAGATTTTCTGACTGAGATTTGTAATATTTACAATCCTATGTAACCCTTTGTCGGGCGGTCATTTGCTCACATGAGCACACTGTGCTCTATGTTCATCTATTAAGGTCGATAATAGTCCGGCATCCGTCATAAGTCCCCGTCGTTCGTCGTCAACAATTTACTTCAAACAAATATTTGTTTAATGTCATCTTTAACCAAACTTGGCAGGAATGTTCGTTCAAACCTAATTCCCCAGGTTCACACGAATTTATGGAAACCTCTTGGGTGCCTTCTTTAACCAAACTTGGCAGGAATGTTCGTTTAACATAATTCCCCAGGCTCAAACGAATTTAAGGAAACCTCTGGTTGCCTCCTTTAACTAAATTTGGCAGGAATGTTCGTTTAACCTATTTCTTTAGGCTCAAACGAATTTATGGAAACCTCTGGTTGCCTCATTTAACTAAATTTGGCAGGAATGTTCGTTTAACCTAATTCCTCAGACTCAAACGAATTTATGGAAACCTCTGGTTGCCTCCTTTAACTAAACTTGGCAGGAATGTTCGTTCAACCTAATTCCTCAGACTCAAACGAATTTATGGAAACCTCTGGTTGCCTCTAACAAAACTTGGCAGGAATGTTCGTTTAACCTAATTCATCAGACTCAAACGAATTTATGGAAACATCTGGTTGCCATTGCAGCCTTAAAAAAGAATAAACAAAAAACACCTTAAAAATTATTGTCATAAACAATTTGCTAATTAGTTATATCACAACTAATGCAGTGAGAGAGATTTTATAGTGATTATGGCTGTATTATCCGCTGTATTGAAAAAAACTAACTATTGTCAGAAGACGATGACTGATTAAAATAATTTCCCAGAAATGTGTTTTTTGCCCAATACCGTATACCCTCAAACCGTTTTGACTCGTTAACGATCATGGCCTTTACGTGGCAAGGCAGTTTTCCATAAATTTCTATATTGAATACTTTAAATTCCTCTTGTTTGCCACTTTAAGGCCTATCTGAGAATTGTTGCACAAAATTTACCGTTGTATTACCCATTATTTAATTACTTTAAATCATTTTGGGGTACAAACTTGACCTTCAGGGGGGCGGGGCATTGTACCCTGTATTGCTAAATTGAACACTTTAAAAAACGTCTTGTCTGAAACTATTCCAGTGGATGGCCCTCTGACAGTTTCGTTAAATTCATTCTGATTTGTTAAAAATTTGCAGCTAGGTGACAGCCAGGTCTGATAATAATGTATTGATTTCTATAACAAATTGGGAATATATTTGTTTGGTGACCTTTTACCAAATTTATTTAAGCCAACTTTTCAGGTGTTGTATTTTAAGGAACTCGTTCACATATTTTCGTGTTTTCCAAAATACCGACCGATGAAAAGCGTTACAAACGCTTTATAATTATTTTTTTTAATGATTGTCGATAAACGAGACGGTTATTCCAATATATTTGTTAGTCATGAGTGTTACCTCGCTTGTTTGAATATACAGTACAATTTCTTGTTTGGGATCTATGACACAGTTTTTATAACCCCACACACGAAGTTTAGGGGGGTATATAGGAGTGAGCTTGTTAGGGCCCTGCAAATTTTTTGCGGGTGCCCTATAATAATCACCCTCCTCTGTCCGTCTGTCCGTCCGTCTGTCTGTCCGTCCGTCCGTCCGTCCACATGTTTCATGTTTTTATTTCATAACTTCCAAACCGTTTCAGCTATTAATTTGAAACTTCATAGGTGGATAGATCTCATTAAGGAGAAGTACAGTGCAGAAGAACTGTTAGCTGCACTTCATAATTCTGGAGTTATTGCCCTTTGATAATTTTTCATTTTCAGGCGTAGTCAGCTTTTGGTTTCAGCTCTCTAACTTGAGAACGAATTGAACTATTTTAATGAAACTTCATCCATAGATACCTTATATCGAGATCTGGCTTGGGATTACATAGGGGGTGGATGGGGTCACTGTCAAGGTCACCGTTACAAAAAATACAAAAACGGTTTCCGCTCAATTACTCAAGAACGAATTGAGCTATTGTAATTCAACTTCATGCATAGATACCTTTTATCAAGATATCGCTTGGGATTGCATAGGGGGTGGGTGGGATCAAGGTCAAGGTCACCGTTACTAAAAATAGAAAAACGGATTCTTCACAATTACTCAATAACAGATCGAGCAAATTGTAATGAATATAGAGGGAAAATTCCCTGTGAATGCAACTCCTTCTACAGTTTCCAACAGACTTTCTTGAAACTTGCCTTCATTGTTTAGGGTAATGTGTGGTTGTGCATAAAGATGGGGATGTAAATTTGTCTCCCACATTCGGAAGTTATGTATATATTGCATTAGTTATTGTGTTTCTCGGATATTCTACACTTATTGGTTATCAATGTAAACATGCATGTACTAATATATATTCCACGAAGCTTTAGGTAATCTTTGACATAGATGGAATTTCTGACATGAACTAGTTACATTAAAAAACTGGCTGATCCTTACCTTCAAAAATGCTATCAATCGGGGCCCGCTGTCACCCATGTGACACAGTTCTAGTTGGTTTTTGGTTTCCGGATGATAACTCAAGAAAGGCATAACATATTCAAATAATTTTTGGTACACATGTGTAACATCATTTAATACAGGTCAAGTTCGTTGTTGGTTACAAACCACTAAATTTTGACAGAGTTATGGCCCCTTTTCGACTTAAAATTCCCTAAAAACATGGTTTCCGTATGATAACTCAAGAAAAGCTTAACATATTCAAACAATTTTCAGTACACATGTGTAACATGATAAAATACAGGTCAAGTTCGATGTTGGTTACAAACCACTAAACTTTGACAGAGTTATGGCCCCTTTTCGACTTAAAATTCCCTGAAAACTTGATTTTCGGATGATATCTCAACAATGGCTTGACATATTTAAATAATTATTGGTACCTATGTGTAGCATCATAAAATACAGGTCCAGTTCGACTTTGGTTACAAACCACTAAATTTTGACACAGTCATGGCCCCCCTTTTTGACTTAAATTCCCGAAAAACATGAGGTTTCACATATTTAACTTTTATTTGGTACATAGGTGTAACATCATGAAATACAGATCAAGTTCAACCTTGGTTACAAAGCACTAAATGTTGACAGAGTTATGGCTCCTATTTAAATTAAATTTTTCAAAATACACTGTTGACCATTCACACATTAAAGCATTCTCTCTGTCCATTTCTTTCGAATGGATGCCATAGTTTTGTGACATGGCCATTTTGTGGGAGTATATCCGTCACTCATGTGACAATTCCAGTTTCTTAAATTGTCAATTTGTGAACATGTCCCTTTAATTTAAAAAGTATATTTTCAAAGTCATTAACCTGTAATGTAAATACACTTTTGTTTATTTTTGCATTTATTGTACAGGTCCAGAAAACGATTTTTGACAGTATTGGTATTTCCTTTAGGAACCGAATTCACATTGCATTAGGACCCGAATGTACATAATTGCTTGATGAATCTATCGCACATTGCTTTGTCTTCAACATTTATGTCCTTCATGTGGTTACGCATTGATCACTGCTTGTAAATGCTAACCGTATACAGCATGTATCATGATATTTTTTGTACTAATGATGTATAGTTATAGCCGCAGTTGAGCTTCAAATCAAAATCATTTGAAAAACGACGACATATGCCCCAGTCACAAATATGGAACTGCCGCAGCAGTTGCAATCGGGCGGTGGCAGCTGAAAGTTTTGCTCGTCGGACGGCCTCCGTCGAATTTTAATGAATACTTAAAAGTTAACGGCGACAGGGCTATTTTTCGGGGTTATGGAGGCTGAAAACACGTCGGCCGGGCGCCCAGAAAGGCACAGCTCTATGTACAGTTATCGTCAGTGTATCGGTCCGCTTTGCATTGACTTGATACCTCTTTCAATAAATTGCATTTGCAATAGTCTACAATCTTGTGCGGCGACCCTCGGATTCACATATTCACCGCACGGGCGTCGTTCGTTCATCGTTACACTTGTTACAATAACACACATTTGTAGTAACGGAATGCGCATTAAGACTTGTAAACACTGGATGTAAGCTGCCACCTTATTAAGTTGAAATCAAAATACAAAATATAACAAACAAACAACTGCTTACCTTAACTCTAGATACGCACGTTTCCTGATACAGACACACCATTCCGTCGGCTAGTGCAACGTTACTAAAAGTAATCATACCTCATGATTTAATATGCAATGCTGTTTTATGACAATTATACTTATTGACATTATATTTACATTAATTTTTATTAACAACGGGCAAATGCGAATAATATACCTTGGTGGTGTGTTATTATGTTTGTTTGTAATCCAAAACCTATTTACTGCCTATTATCCACAAAAACACAGCATAACGTTTTTAGATCGAAACTAGTTTTGCTTATCATCAATCGTTATGTTGCGACAGCATTGTTATAAACTGGAGTAATGCATTATGTGCATGGCATATTGTTCTTTAAATATTTAGGGATACACACAAAAATGCATTATATTCGAAAAATGTATAATTTTAACGGAATATTACATAAGTGTAGTGTTATGGAACATGTATCAGTATCATTCATTACCAAATGTAGCAACTCCATGCGATACAACATGCACAAACAAATCAATGGATACAAAATCGTTATCAGAATACCATACTAGCACAGCAGCATAATAGTATATTAGGGCATTGTATTTCAACATTCAACGTAGATTATATTCAAATATATTTGTGAATCTTTAACAAACGCGTTGATCATCATGTATCATTTGGTTGATGGTGTATTTCATTTATGATTGTGTGCTTGCGTTTCATATATAAGATGTTTACACTACATCAGTTTGCTATCTGCCATATTAAGTATATAATACACGATATCAGTAGTTTCTATAGGAACGTTGATAGTCATTGTTTACTATCGTTTTTTTTTCCGCCTATGCGCACTGACTGGTTGACAAAAGGGCTGGTTACAGATATTATAGATATGTTAAATATGCATATAGTAAGTTTGTTTACTCAATCACGTAAATCAATAAGAATTTAATATGTAATAAAACAAAACTAATGTATGTTCAAATACACGGCACAATAAATTAATGAAAATAATATAGATTCTAAAACTTGATTTAGCGCAAAACAGACTTGACTGGTCAATATATAACTTTGTGGAGCTAAACGTTCGTTGAACTTCTAGAAATGAATAAAAAAGTAATTGTGTGGAAATTGATCATACATGTTACATACTAGGATGTTTTGAACCTGGTCAGTTATGATATTAATAGCCGACGTATGTTGTGCGCTCTTATACATGTTTCCATACACGTCAGTCATCAATTTTGTCAATCTCTAACCATAATTCAGAAACCTTTAGAAATAATGAGACGAATACGTTATGGAATATTTTGAAACGTTTAACTAATATCATTTCTAGTTCTCCTAACACATTGAAAGGTAAACCAGAGATCGATAGGCATTCATTACCAATAGAAAGGTGTAACATCACTTTCTGTTCAAGTTTTCATGCAATTGAGTCTATAATACGTAATTGTGTGCATAGGAATATTTATAATAACACAATTTAAATATTCGTTATCTACAGGTCTTTCAAACATTACTGCTGTTACATATCAGATTTGATTTTACGCCGTCAAAAGCGTCTATCATAAATATAAAAACATAAAATAGATTGGTATTAATCATTCAATTTCCTAAATTATTTAGACGTCCAAAATACTGATTAATTACTCTGGTATAATTATAAATATTAACTAGTTACTAAATAAAGCTATGCATTGCTATAAACATAGATATCCGGTTTAATTTTTATTTTATTGCAAATTAAATTCCGAACACACTTTAACTTGGTGTAAATGTTGCATACAATTATTAAAGTGGTGTTAACTGGTACCAGCATCACAGTTTAATTGGCCAGACATAATGTCTGCCACATGTGATTAAGTGCTCAGGTAATCCACTCCTTTACTATATTTAAGTTATTAACTGCATGGGCAATGTCTGATCACAATCAGGTACTATGTATGTGCTCAAACAAGGGCGATTAAACGTAGTTTTAACAAGGTGGGCGGGAGTGGCAGTTTAACAAATTTCTTATAGTAGGTTAAAATATATTATTAAATAAAAGTAAATTATGGCATGCAGAAAACGGTTTAACAATTATTACCCGTTCGGGCCATGTATTCTACCTTTAAAGAGAGATTCTGCTATAACTCACCACCGTGATGTATCCCAGGCATGAACAACGTCTGTGGGTCCAAGGTTTCACTTAAAGGACAAATATAATAATGATTTGTTTAGGAAGCATAATTTGTCCAACATGGAATGATTTTAAAAAAACGTCTGGAGTGATGTTCATTAGGTGATCCAGGCAAAGACCAGGGCTGTAGCAGACCTCTTCAAGTTCAAAGGTCAAAATAGTTGTCCAGAGCATATATTGTACTCTTGTTTTGCATTTCAATCCAATGTTTCCTCTTAGGCAGGTCATTTGAGAGTCTAAACATTGTTCTGTGTAGACCATGGCTGTAGCAGACCTCTTCAAGTTCAAAGGTCAAAATAGTTGTCCAGAGCATATATTTGTACTCTTGTTTTGCATTTCAATCCAATGTTTCCTCTTAGGCAGGTCAATTGAGAGTCTAAACATTGTTCTGTGTCAAAGCACCACAACTGCAAACCTCTTAATCTGCGTCAACGCGGTAGGCGGGGATATTCATCACCATATGTGATAGCTCTAGTTGATGGTTATGTTTATAAATTGTTTGAATCATTCAATATATCAAAATCATCACCTGTTTACAGTAACAGGTTATATTTGATAAAGATTTTACTGTAACAAATACAATTAAACTGAAGCTGAATGGCCAATTTCAAAGATATTGCACAAAATGTTCCGTTCCTCACCCTCAACCAAAATCATGAAATACTGGTGCAGTTGACCTTTGACAAACTTAAAGGTGTCGATGGTTAATACGTTGTTACATTAAAAAAAAAAATTAAATAAAATAAAGTGTTCATTTAATAATTGCTTAAAATTTAGGTTTCGTTTATTTTATAAACAAAAATATGTTATATATATAATTATAAAAAGTTGTGACACTTCACGGGCGTGGGAAAATTAGTAGTTGTAGTAAAATCGATGTGAATGAAATGTACATGAAGTACCGCTATGCTCATGCGCGCTATTTATAACTGTAGTGTAGCGTAGGAAAGTTTTCATTGAAGTGCGCGATTTTGAAGGCATGAGTTTGAATCCTGCTGGAACCGTGCATCGAAAAAATATTTTAAGGCATTGTATATATTTTTTCTTAAAAAAAACACATCAATATAGTATCGGTACTTGAGCAATATGTTCGTGAAAAATGGGAATATGTTTAGTTGGTAATTCAAGTCTATATTTATGGGAAACACCGTCGATACGCCCCTTTAACATGTTCTTAAACTCGAGGACCAAATTAAAATAGTTCGGTAAAATGTGTCTTGGGTGACCTCAAATTATTTGATTTGTTACAAACGTTGCCGCAAGGGTTTAGGACAATTTACATTATATGGTTATTGACAACTTTGAAAATCCCAGTCACTAATAGACACATTTCATAAATAATTTGCAGAATAGCATTCAGATCATCAACACAGTAATATACGCATAACACAAGACAGCACATACAATAATTCAAATTGGGTTAAATACATAGCCACAGAGATTTATTTTTCCATTTACGTGTTACACTATTCACAAACCTTTAGGTGAGCGAACCAGTGCCACTTTCGCCATGTTTAGTTTGCCATTATAATGAATTAGTAAAAATACTCGAATCGGGACATTGAAACAATCACAGCAGTCAGCTGTATTTTGGCCGAATCTCAAACCGTGTAAGTCAAGTACACCTTCCTAATATTCGGCGATAATATTGTTACAACTGCATAATTTTTGGCCGAAGCACAGACCGTGCAAGTCAAGTACACCTTCCTAACATTCGGGCGATAATATTGTTACAACTGCATAATGGTGCGCATGATAACTAATTAATATGCATCTAATTGTTCAGTTATGTTTATGGAACGTTCTTGCATACCTTGTTTAGGACCGCGGTTGGGGATGAGTTTATTATTTGGAATGTGGGTAACATTCATTTCCACTGCTACTAAAATAGGAAAAACATGCACATTTATTTGAGATTGAATTGCTTTTGATATTGTGTGAAAACGATAATGTTGTAGTTATTTGCTACGTGGATTATATAATCTTAGCTAAGAGGCACAGTTTGTAATCAGTTACTTGACATATACAATATGCACTATTGGTACACTTATTAATATACACTATGGACACTTGTTGAAATACTGCCATATATAAGGCTTTGTCGATAACTATCATAGTAACCAAAATCTTGCTTCTTTTGAGTAACTTGTGTAGATTAAAATTCGAGTAAAATTATGTCAACTTTGATAAACTGATAATATACTTGTATTATGTTTATCATTTTAGTACATATATACATTTCAGCGACGGTATATGGTGATGGGGTGTACTTTGCTGTTGCCGCAAATTACTCTTGTCAGAATACATATGCAGTACCTGATGCAAACGGTGTGAAAAGAATTTACTACTGTGGAGTTCTTACTGGAGAATACATTAATGGTCAGCGTGGAATGCGTGTACCGCCTTCGAAGCCCTCTGGGGGTAAAAATGCATTATACGACTCTGTTACGGACAATCCACTCAACCCCGGACTGTTTATCATATTTAATGATACACAGGCGTATCCGTTATTCATTATACATGTCAAATAGTTTCTAACAAAAGGCTTTAAGTCTTCAGGAGTTGGCAATATAAATGTCCAAAATAATTGCGACGTGTAACTGTTTGAACAATGTAGTTTTCTTAATGTCTTGACATCCATATTTTATGTTGTTGAATATCGAAATAGTTTACAAACTGTAACTGCTGTTGATTCTTAAACGTATGTTATGCACATCTATTGTATTGTGTTCTTATTAACGTGTTTGTGTGCTTTGTTAAATCTATTATTTTGATGCTAATCGCTTCATTTTGCGCCTGTATTCAAGTACGATCAATTATAGTATTGTTGGAATATACAATCGTTTTTGGCAAATTTATTCTAAACCTATACAAACGCTCTTTTCCTGTAAAAAGTGACAATTCCCAGCATTTCTTAGCCGATTTTCGGAATAATTGTGTACTGTTTTCTGTCTTTCTGTATTATTAGACAAACATAACTGTAGGAAAGTGGTTAAAACCTGTAAAATACTTCTCTTTTCAAATTAGAATGGGAAAATACTGTTTGCCTTCAAGGCCATTGAATTGGTCACGCACGAGTGTGTTTTCCACCCATCTTGCAAATGTTAAGGTCGTTTGAAAGAAAATTGAAAGTCACATCAACACTTAAATTTAGAAAATAGAAGAGTAAGAATTGATTGAAATATACGCAATACAAAAGTGGCGATTTAGCAATTTGCCTCAGTATATATCAAGTTCTGCATAATGTGTGTGAGCTATATTTGTTGACTGTTTTGAAATCTACATATTCGTGTTTGAATTACTGTACTTCCACATGATTGGTTAAAGTGAAGAATTTGAAAAACAATACCACCACGCTGACAGATCCACTAGCTATTGCAAAATTATTGGTAAATAAGATATTGAATAAACGTTTTTATTTAAATTTTATGTATTTACGAAACTGTCCGGGAACATGAGTAATATATATTATTATCTAATAAGATCCTCATATGGTTTAATTATTTTCATATTCCATATGTCAACAATTGCATGTTCAGTTCACTTTTTTCATGGAAATCATTTTTATTGTAATTAAGGATATCGTCGAAATATTCGCGTTTTTATTCAATCGATTTTGGAATGGTTGCACAGATTCGTGTTAATTTCTTTGGGTTTTGTAACCTAGTTGACACAATAAAGTATCTGTTTAGTATCGATTATCTTCTACATTATCGTCGAATCTTTAACAACAAATTGAACTTTTCTAATTAAGCATTCTTTTTCAGTTATTCTGTCTTACACTGACGGAAAACGCGGTATCAGGTATATGTGAAACAAATCATGTTGAAAAATAAATGCTTCCTACAATCAGAAAATTATTATGTTAAACAATTCTATAAAGTCTGCGAATAATCGAATAACGTGTTAACTATTCGAATAGCGATCGTATAGCGATCATTTAGCCAAATATTCGAAAAGTGTTTTCATCTCTAATTGTAATACATATTGTATGTTTTGTGTACATGTATGCCACATGAAAATATGAATATTTCAAAATAACATTTGGACGATTGTTGTTTACTTATTTGTCGCAGCCTCCTTTTTTTCAGTACATGGACGTTGTAATAACCTAAGGAATATGCAATGACATCAAGAAAATGAAGAAAAAAATCACTGTAAGCAGGGAGTGTCTAATGATTGTATAAATTGTGCTGAGTGTTTTATGATTATGACCTTTAAGAAACTTCGTCAGACTGCAACAGCGTGTGACTATTTGACTGAACAGCGCACTACAAAGTGCAACATAAAAACGCGATTAAAACAGTGGTCATTGCCTTGTATATAAGGTCGCTATTTTCAGAAGTAACGTGCGTCCAGAATAAATGCGAGGGGTGCCATATTTGGACTTCTAATATTGAATTATGCTTAGATGGGTGTTGTAATGAAGCATGTCTTATATTAAATTGCTTTCACTGTTGAAAATTGTAACGCATATCAAGTTGAACGTATTAAAATTATAATCATATATAGTACGTTTGTTATAATGCTCCCTGAAGTGTCTCGAGGTGAGACATAGAAGCTACTTTGTGTGTTCGTCCTTCCGTCCCGTAATCTCGTCCCGTAATCAAGTCCGAGCGATTGGAGGTTTAATAGTGAGGGCAAGAGCTGCAACGATTTAGACATATCTCGATTCGATTTCGATTATAAAAATCATTTACTTGAATATTTTGAATCGATTTATGTTTTCTTTTTATATGCTTGTTTTTTGCGTATAATTTAGGACAAAATGACTAGTATACTGTGTTATAACATTATATACACTGTTTATAGGCACATACTATGATTACTATCCACTGATGATAATGTTTCAGCACTAGGTCAATACAAAAGCAATCATGATGGTATGATCGATTTACGTGATCAATTGACACAAAACATAATGTTCTATAACATAAATTTTATGACTGATAACATAAATTAAAAAGAGAGACGAATCGAATCGAAATGTGTTGGTTTACTATCGATAATGGGTTCATTTACAATCGATGCATCGAAAACTTCGTTGTAACTCTAGTTTTTGCATAGTACCGGCACCGGACGTACCACACAAGTGATTGTCTTGGAGTTATAGGCCTTTCATGATGGCAGCATTTAGTATTTAATGAACACTTCTCATCCGGGCTCTTTCTCCGCAGCCACTGGCAGGTATACAACGAGACCTAATGGCAACGTTCATTACCAAAAGAAGGTTGCGTAGTAGCAGGCTGTTAAGTTACTTGAAGCTTCTGATGGTAGCTGCAATTGGTGTATTGTGCACAATTCTTGTCCAGACCTATTGTGTTTTCGTACCTATACGGTTTTCATACCTATAGGGTTGTGCAAAGTATCAGTTATTTTTGCTTCAGAGCCTGTTCTTGCAGATATGGGCCTGTTATGATAACTTTATATATAGTATGTTGAGTACAATTCTTGTCCATGATATTTCCCATTTACTGAGATTTCGGCGATTGTGTCACACAGTTAATGGTATTTGATTATAGTTCCATAGCTATGTTGTATACTACGTTGAAATCACAAATGTTATTCACTTGATCCTTGAAAAATACCTTCAACTTATCAACTGCATGTGCAACGATCCTCATAACTCTGTTTTCTATTTTGAAGGGCTTATAATAATATTTCCAGGTGAAGTCTTTGGTTCAAACGCTCTATAATTTATAAACTACATAATGGATTAACTTTAAATTCGTAATATAAAACTGTCACCACTTTAGCACTACATGCATTACTATATTGTTAGGGTGATATGTCCCTTTTTCACTTCGAATTTCATGTTAAAATGTTGGTTCCAATTAAAGCATTTCTGCATCTTGTATCGAGATAAAAACACATTTTATTATATAGTGTTTTACAGAGAAGTTGATTAAAACGTTGACTTTTTTTAAATAAGCAGTTTGCACATACTTACAGACGTACACACGTTCGGACGTACGACAAACGCGCGCGATTCCTATAAAAGCATAATAAATGTATAAGTCATGTCTCCTTGAAATGGTCAACACTGTTGAATGAAATTCAACTTTATAACGTATAAATAAAACATGTACATGTAAACTTAGTAATATTCACGTACAATTACATAATCAAGGACGATCAACAATTTATTAAATACGTGTCTATCACTAATGGCTACTAAGAGTACAGAATTGTATTGCAATCGCGCAACTAATTATTGCGTACAGTCGCAACTAGGCGTACAGTCAAAAAACAAACAGTGACTGTATAAATCGGTAAACATCTAGGCCGTTACGAACATTATCCGTTCTCAGTTACAATCTATAGTTTAATAAGTGTTTATAAGAGTCAATCAACATACAGGTTTACACATTTACGCGAAATCCAAAGAATTACATTGAAATTAATTAAAAAATTATAGATTATTTCAGCATATACACGTGATCAGCTACCAACTAAACCACACTTTCTATTTACATCACAAAGCTTATGAGTCACAAATAGGACCATTATTAACACAAAAGTTTAAATTCCGTTATATTTAGCCTGAAAGTAAAACATAATATCAAAAATAGTGTCACTTACTTCCTTTTTACCGCTGTTAGAAACTAACATATCATCGGCGTACAGATCACCAACTTCCGGTTTAGCTCATTGTACGGTTACACACAGCGATACTTATACAACAACGAAATGTGATAATATACGAGTGAGTAATGGAGTATATAGATTACAAATGTTTAATGATGTTACATGTAATATTCGTTATGACACCGCATGCGAAAATAATATGACTGCGACATTTGCCACTTATACGGTAATAGATATGAAGGTATATTAAATTACACACGACCATATTGTCTACGTATTCATTTTTAGTTTATTTCAAGCGCAAAATGTATCTCTATCATGCCAGTACTCAGTATCCGTTTGCCTACTTCCAACGTATTTACTTCCGTTTTCACGGCAAATCCGACATACAATTCCGTCCATTTTTTAGCTCGACTATTCGAAGAATATGTGAGCTTTCCTTCTACCCCCGGCGTCGTTGTCGGCGTCCGCGTCTGAATTCTTTTTTCAAAAGTCATGAGACTTCAAAACTACACTAGTTATTCCCTTGATATAGCTTTTTCATCAACTCCAGTATCAGGGGCAACATTCCCCATAACTCTGTTTTGTATTGTGACAAAGTTATGCCCCGTTTTCACATATATTTTCTGGTTTAAGTTTATATTCAAAAGTTATTCACTTGAAAATTGGAATATACCTTTGTCATCAGCTCCAGTATCTGGGGCAACATTCAATATAACTCTTTTGTATTTTGACAGAGTTATGCCCCTTTTTACATAGATTTTCTGGTTAAAGATAATATTCAAAAGTTTTGTAACTGCAGAACTACTTGAAACTTGAATATACCTTTGTCATCAACTCCAGTATCAGGGCCAACATTCCCTATAACTCTGTTTTGTATTTTGCCATATTTATACCCCTTTTTCACAGATTTTTTATTACAAGTTTATATTCAAAATGTGTGTAACTGCAGAACTACTTAAGTTATTCACTTTAAAATAGGAACATACCTTTGTCATTAACTCCAGTAAAAGGGGAAACCTCTCTATAACTCTGTTTTGCATTTTGAAAGAGTTATGCACCTTTTTGTTCACATAGATTTTCTGGTTAAAGTTTATATTCAAAACTCTTATAACTTCAAAACTACACAAGTAATTAAATACATAAGGTTGAAACTTAGAATAATTTGATGAAATAATTGCCATACCTCAGTTTTGTTTTTCAACAAATGTATGCCCCTTCCACTTTCCAAAATGTGTACCAACTGAATAGTCGAGCTCGCTGTCCTCTGACAGCTCTGGTTAGTAGTATAGTTTGACCAGTACAACACCCATGCTCGTCTGTCAAAGATCAAGGTCATAATTCAAGGTCAAATGTCAAGGATTTTCTTCCGCTCAATAACTTTTAGATGTCTGAATGGATTTTAATGTAACTTTTGATTATTATTCACCATCACCAGACAATGTGTGTGTACAACACCCATGTTCGTCTGTCAAAGATCAAGGTCAATTCAAGATCAAAGGTCGAGAATTTTCTTTCCGCTAACGTCTAAATGCTATGAATGATTTAAATATCAATTTAGGTTGTTATTCATCACGAAAAGACGATGTGTCGCGTACAACTTCAATGCCAATGTCGGTCAAAGGGTAAGGTCACAATGCGTTACTGTTCCATAACTTCTTAATGCCTGGAAGGATTTTAATATAACTTCAGATTATTATTTTACCACGAACTGACTATGGGTCGCGTTCATAGCCCAAACTAGTCTGTCAAATGTGAAGTTCATAATTTCAGGTCAAAGTTCCAAGGATTTTCGTTTTATTACTTTTAAATGCTTGGAAGGATTGTAATATTTTACTTCCGAGTGTCATTCTTCACGACCAGCTGATGTGTCGCGTACACGCAAGCTATTCTGTCAAATGTAAAGGTCACACTTCAAGGTTCGAAGGTCAAATATTTGTCTGTAGCGTATTTTTGTCTGGCATAAACTTATAAATAATAAATAAATATAATAAATATAAATGATCAATATCATGAGGAGGTATTTCGCGCGCAAGAACCGTTAGTTTAGAGATTAAAGTCACACTCAGAGGTTAAGGTGAAATGTATGGTGGCGTGAAACAAATTATCCAAACGATTCGTCTACATTCTGTACACGAGAAGACTGTCTGTCAATGTTGATAGAGAAAAGACAATCTCCATTACCCGTGTAGATAGTTTGAGTTTGAATTCATTAAAACAATGTATTAATTCTCCCCATATTTAGTTTGATGTGCACAATTGTAAGTAATTGTTTTAAAGGTTTATTGTATTATTCCCGGGGCCATTAAATACAATTAAAAATGAAATCAGTTACAAGAAACCTAGCGCCGGTGATGGTGGTCGAACATACACTAAAAAGGCCAAATATCTGAAGCGTAACCACTAATTAACAAAGATTAACTTTTATCGTGTTTTTTGTTAGGGTGGCGGGGGAGGGGTGGGGGGTGGGGGGCGGACGAATTTGCATTTAGAGTTTCATTTTAAATGATTGAAAATTATGTATCATATTTGCACATGAGTTGATACGTCTATATCAACTATATTTACCTTTATCTCTGTTTTCTACATGTAACTTTCCGTACTATCAACTTGACTATTTACAAAACACTGATCTGAAAGATATCCGGGTGACTTAAACCAATCCCAATTGAAATAATGTGGTGCGCAAATAGACCACACACCAACGAAGTGATAGGTGACATATATTTGCAGGACGGACAAGTAGATGGACAAGCCACCCATTGGCTTGAACAATGCACAAATGACTGCTAAAGAAGATGTGTTTCGCAGGTGTATCGTGTTACATGGTGTGCCCGCCGAAATAGAGAATGGTGTGCTTCAACGTGAAATTAAGAGTCAACATGACATTAACGTTGTTCGTATTGAACAGGTTCCCGGGGCGGATGCAGACAGGAAACTAAAACGATGGATTCTGGAGCTGGAAGGCGAACAACGTAATATTTACATTCGTTTCTGTTATACAGTTTTCTCTATATATTCTATCGAAGTTTGACCACAAAAACATCCAAAACGATTTTACCCAAACAGTAAAGTTTGTAATTACATCGCGCACTTTCGATTTCAAATCAAAAGTAGAAATATTTAATTTGTAAATTGCCAATTTGCCGAACATTTGCCATGCATTTTGTGTTTACTTTTTATGTTAACGAAGAATTATTAATAAATCATGTTAGAAAATGTGTCCTTGGTTAAGTTGTACACAACTGAGGGTCTTTGGAAGATCTCTGTCTAATCCCAGTAATCGAATATTTTTTAAATGGCGGAATTAAAGTACATGTTTTATGCGGCATAGCTATCTAATAAAGATTATAAAAAAAGTCCGACAGTTCGGGAAAATAGTCAGAATGGATATATGCAGCATGCGTTTTATTAACCAAATTATTCGACGAGCAGTATCGGGTTTTAGATTGGGATATGTCGTTGGGCGGGATGTTGTATTCGGGCGGGCGTAGTGGTTGCGTCTGCTTGGGTTTTTGGTTAAATAACTCGCGGAAGAATTAAGCGTTTGTTATGAATAAAGACATAAACACCTTATATCGAGACCTCACTTGGAATTGCATATGGGATGGTGGGGTCAATGTCACTATTGCTGAAAAAAGTAAAACGGTTTCCACTGAATAACTGGAACAACTACGTATAGATATATTATATTGGATCCTTGCTATGATCTTTCATATAGGTTGGACGGGGCCAATTCCAAGGTCACTGTTACTAGAATAGAAAAACGATTTCCAATCAATAACATAATAACCAGTAATAACCAGGGATGGCATCGAATACCAAATTCGGTATTTGAACATTCGCTGTTTCATTCGCATAGATTCATATTGATTAAATTGAGCTTTGTTACCTAGTCGACACCATGTAAATATTGTCTACCGTGTTTTACAACATATTATCGTCATTTCTTCATCAACACATTACGACACACGGTATTATGTATCACCTGGTGCAATTCCGCTTTTGAGTTGAAGGAAAACTGTTTTCTACATTCAGTAACCTATTGATTTTAAAAGCAATACCAATTTGCAAATATTCGAATGGCGTTTTAACTATTCAAATAGTGATCTTTAAATCGAATATTCGAATAGTTTTTCCATCCCTAATAACGAATAGAGATATTGCAATAAAACGTTATCTATATATCCTTATAGCGTGACCTAGATTTAGATTGCATATGGGGTGGTTTGGGTCAAGGTCATGGCAATGGTTCCCGCTTAATAGCAGAATAACCAGTAGAAACATTGCATTTAAACTTCATATTCAGATACCTTATATAGTCACGTTACTTGAAATTGCACATGACGTGGTTGGTCAAAGTCACCATTGCTAAAAATAGATAACACGCTGTCAGCTCAACAACATGGTAACGAAATGAGCTAGTGTAATGAAACTGGGTGTATAGATAATTTATTGAGAACATGCGTACTACTCTTTGCATAATTTTAAACAAGCAAACACACATAAACGAGTAGAAATTACGTCATTTTGTTGATTTTCGTAATGTGTTTTAGGTGTTTCGTGGTATTTTATAGTTGTTGTTTCCTTTCAACTTTTTTCAAAATGACATAGTGACGGTATATTAAATGCGAGTATATATCTTTGTCGCGACAAACTGTTAGCTTTATGTAACACATTAAAGCACAACAATTCCGAATGAAAACAAGTTTCAACTTGACTACCCAGAAACTAAAATGCTTAAAGCACGATGTATTCTGAATTGATGTAACAAAGTCTTCATTCTTTTACGGAGATATACTTTAATATGAATATCTACCAATTTGTTGAGACTGATATAAAAACATTATCATTTCATGTACACTGTATATTCGTTTGAATTTTATAGAATCTCGTAATGTAGCGTTATGGAAAAAAATGTGTTCATCTTAAAATATGCTTGAAGCCTCATTCATACATTCCCGATTTTCCGTGCCGTTCTTGAGCCGACTGGACATTCAATTTTCGAAAGATTGAATATGGTCACGACAGCGTCTCGACAGAGTCCCGATAATTCACGACAGCGTCTCGACAGAGTCCCGATAATTCCCGACAGCGTCCCGACAGCTTTCCGGCATTCCCGACTTTTTTATTATTTGTATCGTAGCGCTGTCTGGACACTGTTAGGAGCCATAATCGGGAGGCATTAATGGTGGTCGGTAAAAGTTCTGTCAATGAATGACAAACGCACACAAACACGCACAACACCCACGATATATACACCAGACGTGATATATGTATATATATGTTTATGAAACAGGCACGAATTCAGGCCCGGGCTTTTGGGCTCCAGCCCCCCCCCCCCACAACTGAGCCCGGCGATATCATTTTCGGGCTGGGCTTTGATCTTACACAAGTTGTAATGGGCTGGCGTGTCAATAAGTATATAGTATATTGCCTTGTTTTATTACTTTGGTGGGATTGAGCTTTGATCTTACACAAGCAGTAAACGGCTAGCGTGTCACTTGTGTACCATAAATTGCCCTATCTATCACTTTATCTGAACATTTAATCTGATAAACAAACACCAATCATGGTGTTCGAGTGGCTGGAAACATATTAATTGGTAGAATAATATTTGTCACGGGCTCGACGTCGTTAATTAACCACGGTCGGAAGCACCCTAATTGTAATCGAGAGTGGAACAAATTATGTTTGTTTCAGGTTACCCGACCTACCCTTAAAAAATGCCCCGACCCTAGAACATTTTATCGAGTTTGTCAGATTTTTTTATTTACTTTTTTCCAATAAGGAAATGTTTTTTTGGATAAATAAGTGTTTCGTTTTGATAGCATCCCCTTAAAAACAAGGCATAAAGATACTACCGATATGTTTTGAAAATTCATTTTGTTTTAGAACCTTAAAGTTGACCATTTACCAAATAAAACAATAATTTACAAAAATGATTCCAACTTATCGACCCTATTTGTTTTAATTATTTTTCGGGGGAGGTGGTGGTGGTGTGTGTGTGGGGGGGGGGGGTCATGTTGAAACAAGCATAATATTTTTACGCCTTATTCAAACTATCTGGTTTAGGTAGAGGTATGGCACATACTTCATAACGAATATTTTTTCTAATTGTTTTCTAAAGGGACCCGTTCACAGATTGAAGAATTGACAAGTTTACAACTTTTTGTCACCGATTCCAAAAAATAAAAGAAACAGTGTGTACAAGGAAGCAAAATAACACTACGGACCTAGAAATATACTGTAAAAACCGTTTCGTTAATTGAAATTGATAAAATTATAAAGCGTTTGTAACCATTGAATAGAGATCAGTGTTTGTAACGTTAAATGATGGAATAATTTGGAGTGTTTCTGTTGTTTGTATATAAACTGTTGACATCACGTGGAACACTTACATAAAGTAAATAATGCAGAATAAAAGATAGATATCGGAATGGCCGAGTGGTTAAGACGATAGCCTTTTAATCCGAAGTCCCGGTTTCGAACCCCAGTGGGACCAATTGTTTTATTTTCTTTTTTTATTCTAAATACTTGTCTTGTTATTATACTTGAGCTTTTCAGTTCTGATGCTTAAATCTGTCAAGTTAATGTCTCAGTCACACATTCCCGATTATGGCTCCCGACAGCTTCCCGACAGCGCTACGATACAAATAATGACAATTTCGGGAATATCGGGACGTTGTCAGTACGCTGTCGGATGCTGTCTGGACGCTTTCGGAACGCTGTCCTGAGAATCGGGAATCATCGGGACACGTTCGGCGTGATCGGCCAAGCACTCCCGACAGTTGAGGTTTTCCCATAGCATTCGAGAGACTCAGCCGAATTTGTATAGACGGGACAACTGCCTACAGCGACCCGATATTCCCGACTTATTTCTCAGTTGTATCGTAGCGCTGTCTGGACACTGTCGAGAGCAATAATCGGGAATGTGTGACTGAGGCTTAATGTCTGGACAATATTCTGAGAATCGGAGCTCGACATTCAATTTTTTTATTATAAGATCGAATATGTCCCGACAGCGTCCAGACAGCGTTTCGACAGATTCCCGACAGCATCCCGATTCTCCCGAATGCGATCCGACACTTTCCCGACAGTTACCCGGCAATGTTCCGACAGCGTTCCGACATTCCCGACTGTTTGATTATTTGTATCGTTGCGCTATGTCGGGAGCCATAATCATACTCCAGACGTGATATTTCTATATAATATATAATGCATTATCTATCCCGTTCCACAAGACACTGTCCCGATAACGTCCCGACACCGTCCCGAATTTGAACCGAAATAGCCAAATCTATCCCGACAGAGTCCCGACTATACAAATTCGGCTGAGTCTCCCGAATGTTAAGGGAAAACCTTAACTGTCGGGAGTGCTTGGTCGATCACGCCGAACATGTCCTGATAATTCCCGACTCTTAGGACGGCGAACCGACAGCGTTCCGACACCTCAAGACAGCCTCCCGACAGCATTCCGACATATCCGACTTTTTATTATTTGTATCTTAGCGCTGTCGGGACGCTATCGAGGGCGATAATAGGGATGTGTGACTGAGGCTTTTACATTATGTGTGTTCATAAGAGCTATACAAATTTGTTCGATGGAAACGCCTCGCACGGGCCAAATAGTAATTTATATTGATTACTATTAATAAATTGTAGACGCCAGGATCCCAGTCACTCTGGGTACACAGGCGATTTCTAAAAATAAATCGCCTCTGGTACATCATGCGACATTTTGGACTACTTTGAATCACATGATCATTAAAAATGGCTGCGCCCATAAGCTACAGTATTGAATTTTCGGTCAAAAAATGTACACGAAAATGTTGAAAATTATTGGGAATTATTATAAATAAAGTGGTCGGAGTTAATAATTACCCAAATAACAGTGCGGTAAATAATATGAGAGCTGTGGAATAATGATATATTCGGCTCAATTTGAGGCCAACTGGAGTTTGGAAATATGCTGAGTTATCTTCAGCATAATTTCTGTGGAACACTGAAACATACGTACTAGTGTTTCATAGTTATGGTGCTTTTGACATAATTCACTCAACACCTTGATCGTAATGTAACTTGTCCACAGGTAAAGATGTTTTAAGTTTATGCAGAATGTGTAACTGTTATTTTGGTTTCTTTTTCTTAATAAATGTAGTATACACTACCATATTTTGCTTTTGTCAAATATACTGATTGATGAATCTGTATGTTTAAAGTTGTATCCATACTTATTTATCAACTGTCCTGCACATTTGAAAAGTAAAATAAACCTGTCATTTCAGCATGAAATTGTGTGTTGAAAATTAGCTCATATACCGGAATAATATGACTTAAATTTTTGGATTTGCTTAATGATATTAACAACATGCTCCTGATAATATTAATCATGTGTATTATAAGAAAGCCACTCACTTTGATACTATTATGGACACCCAGTCTTGGATAGGAATTTCAATTGATGCCAAATCCTGCTTTTTGATGCAAGCAAATTGCAATTTTCTCATTTCTGACTCAAGCAAATAGTGTGCCTTGCATCATTTTGATCCACTTGTTTTCAATAAGCCAACTTCAAAGCACTAAAAAATAATATTTTTATAACACTCATATTTTGTTTTAATTGAAAAAAATAATCACAAAAAACTTTGGAACACAAGAAAATACTGAAAAATATCTACCATAAGATCAATACAATTATTTATCCCCACTGACCATGTATTCAACTGACAGTAATTATGTCAATCCAGTTTGGGAATTCATTTAAACAGCGTACCACAAAACAAAATAATCACAGTACTTCAATTTGTTTATAAGCATTGCAATTATAAATGCATACAAAAATATAGTTAAATAAACCAGATGAGTACAGATTGTTATATTTCATATTTTGTGTAAATGTCACTTTCATGTTTGATTTCAGGAGAAAAATGATATTAAATGGTTATAATTTGTTAAAAACAGAACTTTACAACAAATAAGGTGATTTACTGTATCAACATTAAATTCATTACACTACATAGGTGCATACTGTTTCCTTCAAAGTTCATCATTGCAGATACATCACTTCTCAAGTTTGTAAGTGAGTATGTGTTTTGAAAATATTCTAATTTCCCTCTATCGCATTTGGCGGTTACATTAACATTATAATTATATTAATATATAAAAATAAATATTTTTAATATTATTATATACATTTTATATGGGAAATATATCAAAACATTATTCAAATCTATATAAATGTATAACCACTTATAAAATATATGTGCTTCAAATACATCATTAAGGTATTGCAAGTTCAGGACACAGAAGCTGAAAACAGCTTAAAATGGTCACAGTACATGATGGTAAATTCAACCTGTGTTCGTTTCATTTCAGTTAACAAATTGTCATAGTATCATAGTCATATTTACATAAAACTGGCAGTCTTTCATTATAGCCTTGGATAATATTTGGTTGGACTGCCAGATTATTTACACTCCAGTCGAGTTTCTAAACTGAAAGTTTTCATTGAGCTCTTGTAGGGATACCAGTCACAGCAAGGTTTGGTATTCTACTGGAGATGACCATAATAATCACAGACTTGCAAAATTCAGTCCACCTGTAAAAAACAGACATATTGTTACGGGCCTGCGCTTTGATTGGTTTGATGTTATTCTACTGACAACCGCCCGCAATTATATCGTTGCGTAACTAAGAAAATTTAATATGATGTCGATGTGTTTCCACGAAAGCAATGTTTATAAAAGAGTCATGTGTAACGTTCAGACAACAATTTATTCAGTTGCAGATACGAATATAGTTTAACTTTGACATATATAAAACGTTAGGTTTGGTCATTTTTTAAATATTGGTTAAATGTAACCGCCAACTTGTCAACATACATAGTAGGGTGGCGCGTATGAAAAATGTCGATCAGTCATCTCCCTTTTATGCAGACAGTCAGTCACAGCGTTGTTTTGGCACAAAGACAAATAACTCGAGAAAACTTATGAAAGCTTACAAAACCAGTTTTAATATATGTATAAAGTTATATAAATCATGGATTAATACTTTAAAATAGATATACAGTAATGAACACTGAGTGTTATTTACTTCAACAGATCTTCAAGACGGATATAAATTCACGTCCACTCAGGTTTCGAACTTAAGCTCAGCTGCCTGCTATTCTGCCTTATTGTCGAACGAAAATATGCCCAAAGAAGGTCAGTGACCAGAAATATGGTCATTAATGGCCATATATCTGGGCACTAACGGCCAAACATGGCCGGTCACGTGACTGACCAAATATTTGGTCACAATAATGACCAAAACGGGTCAATACATGACGTCATTTATCAAACGTCATAACAATAAGACAAAATGGCGCCTAAATTAGAAATACAACAAAATATTTAAGTGCCAAAATTGGATTTACTTTTATGTGAAACATCTTGAAACAACCAAGGAGTTCAACTTCCAAGGTGACTTTCTGGAAAGGAAATTTCCCAGAATTCAACAACACAAATGGCTACCAAAATGACAAAGTGCCAAATGGAGAAAAAGGTAAAGCTGGCGGTATGTACGAAATAGTGAAGCGAACAATTATGAAACAGCAAAACATTAGGAATGGATGAATGGCTTCAAGATTATGATACAGGTGATATTAAGATTACATATACACAGTTATAAATATCTAGTCAAACAAATATCATCGGTTCGTACTTCAAAGGCTGTCAATAATTAAATAAAAAGGTCAGTTTTACTATAACACCTGGGGGTGTATCAATATGACTAAAATTTAAGGAACATTTTGTAATTAAGCATGCGATGTAAAGGTAAACATAAACAAAAAGTAAAATGCTATTTAGACTTAAATTAGTTGTACTAGTTAACAAGAATTAAGCCAACTATTCATAGCGTAAGTAATAACAGTAATGCTGCAAAAACACTATAATCAGAATAACTTATGGTAAATTACTAATAAGAAACCATGGACATTAGATAAAAGTTAATGAATAAAATTAAACAACTGATATAATAATAAGAAGAAGAAGAAATGAAGAAGAAGAATAAAGAAATACTATTGAATTGCATTTAAATGAACGAACTGGATATACTGAATAATATCATAATACTTTATGATAATAACATTAACAACATAAAATTTAGAAATTAAATGCATTAAATTACAAAAAAATAATTAATCTATTATTAAAATATGTAATTTTACCTGACAAATAAGGCCTTTTCGAAAGCCAGTAGTAAAACGCAATGGCAGCCCGTATTGTGTAGACATTTTCATTATCTTTATTTGATTCTTCCTCAAAACCTTGTTTTTATCAGTGTAATTTAACTTTACATCTGTTTCACTATTAAGTCTAGTTTTGCTTTCAGTTTGGATAGTTTGTAAACACTAGAATCAGTTTCGATACCGGATTATAATTTCTTTAACTTATATTTGCATAGTAAGCCTTTTGGATTATAGGTCAAGATGCCTGTAAAATATACATCTACCTTTCCTCATTTATCATCGTTTCGACATAAAATGTGGTGTTATTTCAACGCGCGTCGTGTATAGCCCTATAACACCGGCGGATCACCGTTGGGTGTATCAAGCCAAGATGGCTCCATGATAGACACGAGATCTATCTTACGGAGCATTCCGGAGATAGTCGATGTATCACGATTGGATCCCAGTACCATATAGCGATGCACTATGTATCAAAATGGGTAGGAAAAACGACAAGTTTCACGATTTACGGGTGCTAGCTATCGAAAAGCGTAACATCCAGCTAAAGTGGGGAAATATGTTAACACATCGTGCATTGATTGTTGTATACATATTGCGTGCATAAACCTTGTCTTGTCAAGAGACTTTCCTAACGCAACTACCACATGCGTCCCAAAATGAACGACGCCATCCAATTGCGAATTAACAAAAAGTGTTGATGTGTTACAGATTCATGTGGTAATTTAACGAACGATCGAATATGTTTTGGTATGTATCGCGGTGAATAACAATGTTGACACTCCTGTGAACTGCCAAACCAAAATATGTCCTAAACACACCATTGCTAGCATGTACAATACCTAGGCCCATATTCACAAAGCTCTTTAGGTAAAAACGGAAGCAAAGTCCTTAAATTCTTAGAAGTCCTTAGGTATCTGGCCGTTTCATGAATTAATCTTATAAAATTAAAACGTTCTAAACTAGTAAATATTGCTTAGATGTTTAATTTTACCCTTTGTAAACATAAATAATGTGGTTTTAAATAGAAAATTTATCTAAAAAGTTCACTTAAGTGCAACTTAACTCAAGAGTTCCATTAGGAGCTGTGAGAATACAGCCCAGGATGTGTAGTTCCGAAATACGACATTTGTAACAAAAGCAATAGTGTTCTTTACATGAAGTAACCTGTGCTTTTTCTGTTCTAATTCATACCATAGATGACATGGTTATCAACTCATTCGCATGGGTTTTGTTAGAAATACCCCAATGAAGGCGAATTGATTTATAGTACTGGCTACAATTATATAGACTATTATCGTGACTAAAAATGTCTACCTTACTTATAACCAGCAAAGAAAACGTGATATGCGCGCTTTACCGCCGATATGAATGACACACAGTTAGTATTTATAATTCAAAGAGCCTAATGGATGTGTCCATTGCAGACAGTAACCATTTCAACATATCACTATGATGAAAAATGTGTTGTTATAAAATGAAATACATGCTAAGTTTGGAATTCATGCGGACTTAGAGTGGGCGTCATTTTCAAAATATTTGAACAACGGAGCTAGATGCGAATGCATTTGTTTCTGGACACAGTATACTTAAATTTGTTAGTCCTTCTCACATTTGTTTCAGCCTCTGAATGTTAAATATGCAATTAATTGTTAAACATATCTGTATGTTTGATGAGAGTTATTCGATTCAATATGCATGAACTTTGTGTGAGGGTTGGTTCTTTTTTAGATGTCTCACGTCTGAAAAATGCCAGTTTAAAATTGGAGTGTGATGAGCAGTGCGAATCAGTTAATTTCATTGAAACAACAGAATGCGAATTGCCTTCAAGTTGGATCCCCCGGCAATATATGGTCTGTATATTAGATATACTTATTGTTGAATTGCATATGTGATAAATACAATTATACGTCTTATCGGTAAGCGTTATTTAAGAAATATACGTGAACAAGCATAAAAATGCTTTTTTATTAAAATAAATAATTGAATGTATTGTTACTTTATTCACTGCAGCCAGTACAACCAATGATAACACGTGATCCTTCTTCTGGACAATACTATATTATTAATGCATATACTGGTCAGTGGATGCCTGTATCAGAGGACTACATAAAACAAACGCAGTTCAATTACCCACCGCCACAGCCACCACCACAACAACTGCATGTTGGAAATGTTCAGACAGATGCCAAAGTCTCGAGGAATGATGATAAACATACTGGCAGTGTTTGCAAACCAGGTATTTTAATTAGATAGTTTGTTTGATTTTGGTTTTCTATATGTTTGTTGAGAATATTCCTCTCATACTCTTGATCTGAACCAAGAACAGCTATAATCACTTAAAGTTTGTTTTGGTAAGGCTAACATTGTAATATGTCTTTGCTTTTACCAATAAATGTTAAGTGTGTGTATCTTTGACACACTTGATTAAACTTGACTGTTGAAAATTTACCAAAACTCTTAAAAAACATATTAAAATAGAACTGTTTTCTATTGAAAGAAAGATATTAAAATAGAACAGTTTTCCATTAAATACAGGTAAGCAGTTTCAAAAATGATCTTTTACGTAAAATAGGTATTAAAACAATTGACACTTTATTCAATCTAATGTATGCTGTAATATATAGCTTTGGGTAATATTGCAACATCAAACGAACCAACGTTTGACGGAACACAGACAGAGATTTTAGTAGAAGACATCCCGGCTGGTGTGGATAAAGAATTCCTGGAGATGTGTTTTCAATCGAGGACTTTGAAAGCATGTACAGTAGAGGATATTGATTTTGATGAGGTTAAGATGAATGCAGTGATCAGGTTTGAGAGTCCAGAAGGTATATTTCCTTCATTTTGAATTACCTTTCGATCATTAATTTAAATGTTGGCTCCTTCAGTTTGCTTATCCGTCTTTGCATATGCATGAGCGATATGTTGGTTGTTTGTAATCAAGCTTTTTGTAGACAAATTTGTAGACGAATCAATACTAATTTGTAGCACGAAATTTCAACCCGGACAATTTTTATTTTACGTATTAAATGATCGTTCTGTATACTTGCAATATTCTTTCGCTATCGAGATTAAAATAATTATAATGAAATAGTGAAATAATTTAAATAATACGTTTCCCTGAGTTCATTTGTCCATTATTCTTGCTATCGCTCGTAGACAATATTTAATACATCTGTTGATGACTGGTTAAAGTATGACTAATAAGTTTGTCATAGATAAGATCAAAATATATGCATACTTGTAATGGTGGTATGCATTTCAGATGTTAAGAGAGTACTGGATAATCGTCCAATTAAAGTAAAACAGAAGGAAGTGACTGTGCAAATATATGTTCCAAAGAAGTTGTGTACAATCATTGTTCGGGGACCAAAGGAGATCATGATCGAGCAAAATGCAGATCGATTTGAGATGTATTTTGAAACTGAAAGGATGTCAAGAGGAGGAGATATTGTGGCAGTTGACTTCCGGTCAAAAGAAAATGCGTTTTACATCACGTTTGAAGAGGAAGCTGGTAAGTTACTATTGTTTTATATTTATACTATATAATATGTTCTTATTTAAAAGTTCGTCTTGTGAACTATAAATAATAATTTAAAGTGTTGTTTTTAAACGACCACGAACACTCTGTATTATTGAGCGAGATATTGTGATCATGCAAGTCAAAGTCAATCGATGTCATACGCCACATTATATACGATTCATCAAGTTGCTATCTAGTTGGTAAATCTTTATATTATGAGATTCCCATTTTATGACATTTTAGCAAAGGTACGAGCATGGCTTTGTACGCTTTGTTGCGGACCCAATTCGGGGGTATGCTTGAAGCCAATAATAATAAAAAAATCAATAGCTTCTAACCCCAAAACATGTGTTATATTTGAGAAATACTCTAATATACCAAATGTTTTGGGGCTAGAAGCTATTGATTATTGTTTTACTCTAATAAACCACATGTTTTGAGGCTAGAATCTATTGATTATTGGCTTCAAACATACCCTGAATCACTTAATGAACGCATTTCGCAACAGTTAAGAAAACAAGTATTCAAATAATTCTTGAAAATAATAAATGTTATTATGATCACATGTACTACAACCAAACTAAATGAACAGCAATGGGTACACAATTCTCCCCCAACGTACGCTACCATAGTGATGGGATTCTTAAAACAAACACTTTATAGGCAAATTGAATCATTTACCTCGACTTTTTGAAGAAAAGGCAAGCTATTCTACTCGCCCCGGCGTCGCCATCGGCGTCAGTGTCGGCGCCCAAGCTAGGTTAGAGTTTTTCGGTAAGCTAGTTTCTCAGGGTCGGCTTGAGGGAATTCATTCAAACTTTAAACATTCATTCCCCACATTAAAATGAACCTATAGGCCAAGTTTGGTAACTCTAGTATGCAATTTGTCAAAATTATGGGTATTTTTACACTTAGAAATTTTACATATAACTATATGAACAGGTTAAAGTTTTTCGGTAACCTGGTTTCTCAGAAATAGCTTGAGGGATTTCATTTAAACTAAGAACACTTATTCCATGTATTAAAATGAACTCATAGGCCAATTTTGATAACTCTATTTTGAAATTTGTCAAAATTATGGGCCTTTTTACACTTAGAAATTTTACATATAAGCTATATGGACAGGTTAAAGTTTTTCGGTAAACTAGTTTCTCAACTTTTTATTTCCGCTCTCTAACTCGAGAATGGATTAAGCTATTGTAATGAAACTTCAAATCTAGATACCTTATAATGAGACCTCGCGTGCGAGTGCATATGTGGTGGGTGGGGACAAGGTTAAGGTCACTAAAAATAGAAAACAGTTTCCGCTAAATAACTTGAGAACGTATTGAGATATTTTAATAACTCTTAATATATAGGTACCTTATATCAAGACCTCACTTTGGATTGCATATGGGGTGGGTAATGTGAAAGTCAAGGTCACTGTTACTAAAAATAGAAAACCGGTTTCCGCTCAATAATTTGAACACGCATTAAGTTTTTTTAATTAAACTTAATACATATATACCTTATATTGAGACTTTGATTGGGATTGCATATGGGGTGGGTGGGGTCAGGATCACTGTTACTAAAAAAAGAAAAACCGTTTCCGCTCAATAACTTGAGAAATCATTGAGATATTTTTATGAAACTTAATACATACATACCTTTTATCGAGACCTTGCTTGGGATTGCTTATGCGGTTGGAGGAGTCAAGGTCACTGTTACTAAAAATAGACAAACGGTTTCCGCTCTATAACTTGAGAACGCAGTGATATATTTTAATGAAACGTAATACATACATACCTTATATTGGGACCTCACTTGCGATTGCGTATAGGGTCAAGGTCAAGGTAACTGTTACTCAAATACAAAAAAACGGGTTACGCTCGATAACTAGAGTACGCATTGAGATATTTTCATGAAACGTAATACAAAGCTATCTTATATCGAGACCTCGCTTGGGATTGCATATGGGGTGGGTGGGGTCAAGGTCACTGTTACTAAAAATAGAATATGGCTTCCGCTCAATAACTTGAGAACGCATTGAGATATTTTCATGAAACGTAATACAAAGCTATCTTATATCGAGACCTCGCTTGGGATTGCATATGGGGTGGGTGGGGTCAAGGTCACTGTTACTAAAAATAGAATATGGCTTCCGTTCAATAACTTGAGAACGCATTGAGATATTTTAATGAAACTTAATGCATTGAATATGGGGTGGGTGGGGTCAAGGTTGAGCTTACCATTCCTTAAAATTTTATTGATGTGCTGACTTTAATGCATTTCGTTTGAAAAATTTGGTATTCCTGGAATCACTATGTTTCTTTATTTAGAAAAAAAAGCCAGTAACTCTGACAAGCACAAGGAAAGTCCGCCGACAGCTTTGTATAATAATTAATTTCTCTCTTTTGTAATAACATACTGGAAAAGATATCTGGATGATTGCTTTATTTTCTGGGTAAAATTTTCTAATGAACTTCAAAGATTTTACACTATTTTAAATAACTTACATACAGATATCAAGTATACTATACACATAAGGATATGCCATTTCTTGATATATTAATTGTAAAAACAGGGACATTTATACTGATATATATTACAGTGAAACAGATTCTAAGTAATACCTTAATTTCACATAGTGTCATAGTAAACACACAGAAATTAATATTCCATTCAATTTAGCGAAACGCATTTGCACTGTATTTTTAAATCATAAACTTAAATTAAAACGTTCAGGTGAACTGGAACTTTCCCTTTTTGAAAGGTGTTATCCAAAATCCGTTATAAATAAAGGAATTCAGAAAGCACTTTCAATCCCTAGAAATGAATTACTTTCAAACTCAACAAAAGAAAATAATAATATTATACCATTTATTTCGACACATAATTCAAAGAATGAAGTTATATTTGGCGTGCTAAAAAACAACATAGACATTTTAAAACGGACTCTGTTATGAACAAAATAATTTAGGATGATATAATAATAAAATGCAAAAGAAAGCCACCAAATTTAAAACGTCTACTGACTAAATCTAGCTTTTCCTCTTAAAAACCTAAAGTAACCAAATGTAATGACCTTCGATGTGCGCTCTGTAACTATATTAATGAACGAAATTAATTTAATTTTAACGGTTAACTGTTTAATATTAAAACTAATGTGTCGTGTGATGTTAAAAATATTATTTATGTATTAGTATGCAATGGATGCAATAAAATTTATATTGGACAAACTGACGATAAACTTAGACATAGAAAATCTGTTTACTAACAACAAACGCGAGACCCCGTAACAAGTTAGATGCCTTTAAGTAAACACCAGGATGAGTGTTCTACATGCGAACCGAAATTTCGAAGTTTTCCTTTTTATAAAGTATTTTCGGACAGTCTTTCAGCTAGGTTAGCGAAGAAGCAATATTGTATTCATATGTTTAAACCACAATTAATGTATATATAATAATTGTTGACGTTATGACGTCATAATTGAAATGACGTTGTCTCTATGACATGTTGACGTTATGAAATATATTGTACTATGCCCTGATGAGCTTTGTCGAAACGCCATGGCCTTTTTTAAATACATAATTATAATCCCATGTAACGTGTCTGTACGTTTCATTATATAAATTTCTCAATCTGGATTATTGACATTTCATTTACGTATATATGTATATATATATATATGTTAAAAAATATTTTATGTAATGGATATTTGTTGGAATGCAATCGATGAACCATTATGAAAAGCCTAAGGACTGGAACTTTTAGTCTTAATATTCCGCTACGTTTATATAAATTGTATGCTCCCAAAAGGTTTCGGGACATTTAGTCGCCACTCTGTCCGTCCTTTCGTCATTCTACCCTTCTGCCTAATACGTTGTTTCTCGGCAACTATATGTACTGGTAGAATTGCAATAATACTAAGTGAAAAACATATCCAGGATACTCGACAGCAATGTGTTTGTTGTTTAGTGACGGGCCTTTGATTACAGTTGCAAACAGTACGTGTAAAATGCACTATTTTAGTCCAAGCTGTTTTTGGCAAACCACTGGCTATTGACATGAAGTTTTAACTCAATGATTATTCTTCAACTCAGTTCATAGAAAAAAATATAGTTTTTGACGCGAAACAGATAATTATTTTATTTGAAAAACCTATACCAACACCAATTAAATCTTAGATCATCGGGTAATTTTATTCAAAATAACTTTTACAGGTTCGTGTCACCTGTGCATCAATTTTCTAGCACGTTTTCATATTAAAACTAAGTGTGTGAGTTATTTATAGTTTACCGCCATCATTTCCTGATAGTATTTAAATAATAACTGAAGTATATACGGAATATTATGCTAGTCAGTTGTTCTAAGAGTATGTATTAGTCGAGTGGCTTGTGTGATGACGTATCACACGAGAGGCGGAGCCTCGAGTGTGATACGAAATAACGCAAGCCAAAAGACTAATACATACTCTTGGAACAATTGACTAGCGTAATATTCCTTTTATTATATACCACGATAAACTTCAAATGTGCATTTACCTTATTTTATTTCATTAAAAACTACAATACTGACTAATCATTGTAGGTATAGATTATATTTGTTTATATAACTCTATGATGACGTCATTAAAAAAGTAGTCCGGCTAGTATGGTAATACGGGATCGGGAAAATAGCGAGTAGCATAATACGGGATTTTGTTTCTGACGACATGTATTTCACCGATTGATACAGCATGCATTTTGTTTAAGATTGTTAACACGTATATAATAAGTAATATTATTAAATGGGTTTTTGTGCAAAATCAAAAATAAATCACACTTAATTGGTTTTTAGGGTGAAAATAAAATCTTCTATAAAATAATCAATATATAAAAAACTTACTAGTTTCTTGTTAAAAAAAAAATTAAAAAAAAAAAAAAAAAAATTTAAACAAAAAAAACCAAAAATGTCACGTTATAATATCCTTGATACATAGAATTTACTAAATAGTTTTATCTTATTATTTTAGACCACACTTTACAATTATAATAGCCAGTATTATTTACTCTATTGTGTTTTTTCTATGCAGTATAATTGTATATATATATACATATATATATATATATTATGCCTGTCTGTTTATTTTTTGTTTTTTGTTCTTTTTGCAATACTGTTGTAACCTTTGTAACTAGAATGTCTGTGAAATGCTTGTCAAAACACCTTTCGGGCTGTAAACCATTTACTATAAATTTTTGTCAATTTTTTTTACTAACTAGTCTCAGATTGATGTACAATATTTTGCAAGCAGATGTGTTGTATTTTAATGTCAATACAATATGACATCTATAAAGATTGCATCTCTTAACTGCCGAGGCCTGTACTGTAAAAATAAGAGAACTGATGTTTTAAATTTTTTGAGAGAAACTGATTCTAATGTATTTTGTTTACAAGATGTACATTGGCCACAAGAACTGGAAAAGGAGGTGTATTCTTCTTGGGGGGGGGGCAATGCTATATAAGTTATGGGAAATCAAATGCGAGAGGATGTGCAATATTAGTAAAAAATAACATTGATGTAAAAGTTCATAACATTAAAAAATATATTATTGGTAACTTGTTGGCATTAGATATTACATATGCGGAAATGCACTTCTCATTAATTACCGTCTATGGCCCTAATTCAGATAATCCACAATGTTATAAGGATGTGTTTAATACTATTGATGATTTTAGAAATTAGGATTACGTAATTTGTGGTGATTTTAACCTTGTCCTTGATAACAAATTAGATTATAGTAATTATAAATCCAACAACTATAATATAAATGCAAGAAATATTATTCTACAAGAAATTGCAAAGAGAAATTTAATTGATACTTTTAGGGCATTGCATGAAGATAAAATTAGATACACATGGAGGCGTACCAATCCTCTACAACAAGCAAGATTAGATTTCTTTTTGACTACCCAAAATATGGGTAACTTCTTAAAATCATCCAATATAAAACCTAGTATTAAATCAGATCACTCAATTATAGATATTTCATTTGAATTCAACAAAATTGAGCACGCGAAAGGGTTGTGGAAATTTAATAATTCTCTTTTACACGACATTGAATACTTAAATTGTATAAATAATAAAATTGAAGAAATTAAATTACAATATTGCTTGCCAGTCTACAATTTAGAAAATATTCACAATATATGTAGCAGTGAGCTTTTGTTTACAATAAATGACCAACTCTTTTTAGAAACTTTATTAATGGAAATAAGAGGAAAAACTATTGCTTATGCAAGTTATAGAAACAAATTAAGTATTTCAAACGAGCAAAGATTATTAAAGGAAATCGAAGAAATTGAACAAAATCTAAACGAATCTAACAAAGAAACTCTTGTACAGTTAAATATAGAGCTTGATAATATTAGAAACACAAAACTAAAAGGTCACATCATAAGGTCGAAAGGCCAGTGGATAGAACAAGGAGAGAAAACAACCAGTTATTTTTGCTCTTTAGAAAAGCAACATTATACAAACAAAAATATACCATTTATTCAAAAAGACGATGGCACGGTTATTAACAATCAAAATGATATTTTAAAGGAAACGGCTGAATTCTATAAAAAATTGTATCAAAAAGTTGAAGTCTCATCTGACTTCACACTTAATGACTTGCAAAACATTCATGTAAATAAATTAAATGTCTCCCAATCACTCGAAATTGAAGGATTATTAAAATTTGAAGAAATAACTAGAACTCTCAAAAATATGGAAAATGATAAAAGTCCCGGGTCAGATGGCTTCTCTACAAATTTCTTTAAAGTTTTCTGGAATAAAATTGGACATTTTGTTTTAAGAAGTATAAATTTTGCGTACATTAATAATAACTTTTCTATAACTCAAAAACAGGGTATTATTACCTGTATTCCAAAAGAAAACAAGCCGAGACATTTCCTTAAAAACTGGAGACCTATCACACTGCTTAATACAGTCTATAAAATAGCATCTGGCTCAATAGCAAATAGAATAAAACCACACTTAACCAGTCTTATTTCAAGGGATCAAACGGGTTATGTCTCAGGGCGGTTTATAGGAGAAAACACACGTCTGCTATATGACATACTGAATTATACAGAACAAAACAAAATTCCTGGGTTAATTATGTTGATTGATTTCGAGAAGGCTTTCGATACTTTATCTTTTAACTGCATTGAACAAACACTTAATTTATTTAATTTCGGGCCAAGTTTTAAACGTTGGATTAACATTTTTCTCAAAAACACTCAAACATCAGTTCAGTTGAACGGCTTCTTATCTGACAGCTTCTCAATAGGCCACGGTTGTAGACAGGGAGACCCCATTTCACCGTATATATTTATATTATGTGCAGAAGTATTAGCAATTAAGATTAAATGTTGTAAAAATATAAAGGGTATACAAATAAATGGCGTTGAATACAAGATTTCTCAATTTGCGGATGACATTTCTCTGTTACTAGATGGTTCAGAAAATTCTTTAAATTCGGCGCTTGAAATGCTCGACGACTTTGCATTGTTTTCAGGTCTTAAAGTGAATTTTGATAAAACTAACGTTATATGGATCGGATCTTTAAAATATAGTACTAGATCTATTAAAACAAAATACAAACTTACATGGGGAACCACTAGATTTAAATTATTAGGAATCATGTTCGATGTTGACCTTAAAAGTATGATCGATTTAAATTTTTCTGATAAATTTATTAAAGCTAACAATATTATTAACCACTGGAAAAAGAGAAAACTTACACCAATTGGTAGAATAACTGTCATAAAATCACTTTTACTACCATTATTCACTCATTGTTTGTTTGCTTTACCTACACCAAAGACAGATATTCTTGATAAATTGAACAAATTATTGATGGATTTTGTTTGGGAAGATGCACCGTATAAAATAAGAAGTTCTACAATTACTCAAAGCTATGAGAAAGGTGGTTTGCAAATGATAGATATCTATGCATATTGTAAAAAAATCAAACTTTCTTGGATACGAAAATTGTATACATGTTGCGATAGTAATTGCGCAATACTTGTAAGATCTATGTTCGACATAGGCAAATTTTTTAATACCGGAAATCTATACATTTCCAATGTCAAGAAAAAAATAAACAATGATTTTTGGTTAGAGGTTTTTACAAACTATGAACAGTTGCTTGATGTGTTAAACATTTATCATATGGACGATATTCTAAATATGCCTCTATTTTATAACACAAATTTTAAAATTGGTAATGAACCTATTTTTTTCAAATCACTTTACGAGAAAGGAATACGATTTGTGAGAGATATACTTATTGATTATAACACTTTCTTAACGAAAAAACAGATAGAAACTATTACGGGAACATGCATGAATTTTATGAAATACGAAGGTCTTATAAAATCAGTAAAAACGTTTATTAATAAAATGAATATACATTTTAACAAAAACGACCATCTCACGTTTGGTCCATCTCTATCGTGTTATGCGAAATATATTATTTGCTACGAAAGTAAAGATAGGTTTATTTATAATTGTTTTAATCAAAATGTTAAAACAACTTTATACAAAACAAAATGGGACGTATTTACTCTCTCGGACGAAGACTGGAAATGTATTTTTAAAACACTATTTAACATAACAAGAGATAGTTACTTACAATGGTTTCAAGTTAGAATTATCTACACTATTTTAGGTACAAATTCCTTATTATACAAAATGAAAATAGTCAATAATAATCTATGTAGCTTCTGCCAACAAAGCGAAGAAACTGTTATGCATCTTTTCTGGAACTGTGAAAAAACAAAAGATCTAATTAAAAAAGTAAACGAAATCCTTGCAAATAATAGAACTTTATTTAATACGACAGAAATAGACTGCCAAACTTTTGTATTAGGTGGTTCTTCAATTGCAACTAAGGATCTTACCCTTCTATGTCTAGAGATTAAGAGATATATATTTACATGCAGAAGAAATAACATTACACCAAGTTTTAAAGGCCTCACAAATAGCTTAGATTTTTATTGTTCAATTAATACTAGCTATAAACTCTCGGAAATTGAAGCAAAAAGATGGTCACTAATAAGTAATTTTTGTGAACAAAGCCTATAGGGACTTGGTTAAAGAAATGTAGATAACTATAAAACAAATGTAACTTTAATTTGTTTTTATACCGTAAATCTGCGCATTGAAAAAAAGAATTTAAAAAGAATATGGGCATTCACAATTTCATGTTGTTTCTGAAACTGGACCAACATTCGTATAATATTTGTACGTTCTATATGTATATTTTATACGCTGCTTGCATATAATGTTTTTTACGCTGTATGACTTGCATATAATGTGCTTTGTACTCTGTATGACTTGCATATAATGTATATTTTACAAACTATGATGGAAATAAAGGTTGCAAACCCAAAAAAAAAAAAAAAAAAAAAAAAAAAAAAAAAAAAAATATTATTACATTAATACAAGTGAAAACTAATGCATGATACTTAAATGAAATAAGTCGTGAGAAAACCGGTCTTAATGCATGTGCGTAAATTGTCGTCCCGGATTAGCCTGTGCAGTCCGCACAGGCTAATCCAGGACGGCACTTTCCGCTTGTATGGTATTTTCTGTTTCAAGGAAGTCTTTTCTAAATATAAATCCACTGTAGGCGGAAAGTGCCGTCCTGGATTAGCCTGTGCGGACTGCACAGACTAATCCGGGACGACACTTTACGCACATGCATTAAGTCCGGTTTTCCCACGACTTATTTCATTTAAGAATTAATACGTCGGTTTTTAACAAGGTTTGTTTTCATTCCAAATAGTTGCAAGACGAGTTGTGGACAGAGGTGGTCATCGCCTTATGAATAGAGAACTTGATGTCGACATTTTTACTCCAAGCCGGTCAACAAAAACAGCTCCGTCCGATAATAATATGGATACTTATGACAGCAAAGCAGTTGAGAATGAAACAGAATTTCAACCAGAAAAAACAGTTAAAGTTCGAGGAGTAAATAGCGTGTCCAGCACGGAGTCTCTTCAATGGTATTTTGGGAGCAAGAGAAAGGCTGGTGGAGGAGCAATTGAGCAGATATACACGAATGATGAAGACCATGATATCATGTACATTGAGTACGAAGACGAGACTGGTAAGTCGTTTTATTTTCTTTACAATGTTATTGAATGATGATACTACAGTTATAAATCTCGACTAATTGATCAATTGACAACGGAATTGCTTGTCATGGGTGTAGCCATTCAAAAAATCCACTACATCATATGCTGACGGAATTTGTAAAACACACATACGAGGGATGATCCAAAACTACGTACACTTTTTAAATAGTTTTTACACCTTAATTAATTTCATAGAAAAAAGTACATTATGAGAAACCTCGAATATTTATGTCGTCAATAAAAAAACAAAATTTCAGACATTTTACTCTTCTCTGCTAAAAACGACCGATGTTTAAAATGAGTAACTACAAGCAACCCGGAGCACGTCAGTTTGAGTTCCGTGACGTTGTTGACGTTGTTTGTTTTTCACGCAAGGTTAGGCGTGCAAGATATGTTTTCTTTTGATCACAGAGTATTCAATAGTCTCTTCAATTTTAATTTCACTATATAATAATTGATTTTGGTATTGGAATCTCTGTAAAGTGGTCTTTTTTAATGTATTTCTCATCATTGCCTTAAAGTTACAATAAACAGCCCCGCTTAATCTTGTATAAGTTTGTATACAACTGTGACACTTACTGGTGTGTTGAATACCACTATATGAAACATACATTCTGCATTTTAACTATATATGATTACGTGTACCTTTAGTATATAAATGTGTATAATATTTACATATGTACAGAGTAATAATTTTTTTCTGAAACCAAAAATATTTTAAACAATAAAATAATATTTACGTCCTTATTGAAATCTTAGTACCTGTAATCTAAAAACGAAAATAAGTATATAAACTTCCATTTAAATTTTCCAATTCTCAGTTTATAGGAATAAATATAAGCGAAATAAATTAAGTGAGAAAAATCACATAACTGTCTGCCCATTGTCTATCCGTGTCTGATCATAGCTTCAGCTAAATGATGTCGCCGTCGACGCGTCAGTTTTTCAAATTTGTCCTTATCCAGCTCTGCTTTAAATGCTTACCAGGTTTTCAAAAGTATTGTGTTCTTTGCAAAAAAGGAGCATTACTCACACTATGTTGTATCTGTGCTTTATTGGTAAATTCGCAAGTCTGTATAGGTGTTCAACAAATAAACTTTACTAAAGTTCATTACGGCTTGAAATCCATGTTGACCACACAATGCCATTTTTTCTTAATTGACTGCAATATAAATGCTTTTGGTACTGTCGTTCAACGTTTAAATGAGTCCATTTAGTTTTCTGTGAGGTTACTGTATATTTGTCTTACCACATTATTCAATTTCGAGAAGTTATTGCATTAATTTCTTATAAATGATACTGTCCTCATACTCGCTGCAATGCAAATAAATGGCGTGCTGCGCCTAGCCGTTACCATAGTGATATTAGCAAATTTATTAGGCGCATAACATATGATTTCCACCCATATCTTGTATTAAACCTGTTCTATAAGGATGCCGATTCATTTTTACAGGTTTTATAGATTAAGTTTATTTAGTTTCAAACAATAGAAAAAGTCTACGTAAATATGGATCATCTATCGTATTATGTAAACGTTTTTGAATTGAATTATGTCCGCTTGTTTGTAAATCATATATCGTTTGATCAGTTGGTACTAACTACCGATATCAAACAAGAGGAATTATTTAAATATAAGGCAGCTAGCATTCAAATAATTAAACAATACTAATCTTTAATTTACTTATATTGAGAAAATGTTCAACAACGGTTTGAATAATAATCGATATGTCATTATTTAGTTGCCAAAGCTGTTGCCGAGAGACAACACACTCTCCAAGGTCAAGCGTTGGACGTGACGCTGTATATTCGACAAGGACCAGAAAACAGCAGAGCAAACGTGCGGCCTATCAAAACAGTACATCAAACAACATCGAGCACCCTTGACTCTGTATTTGCTGACACACAAAATGAAATCCTGGTAGAAGACATTCCGATTGACGTTGATGAAGATATGCTGGAAATGTGTTTTTCCTCGGGAAAGTTGAAATCATGTACAGTAGAGGGTATAGACTTTGACGAAGTTGAGATGAATGCTGTGATAAAGTTTGAGAGGCCAGAAGGTTATTCTTAAATTTTCGATTTCCTCTTTTTTAGTTTAAATATTTAAACTATCCGTGTAGCAATGGCCAGATATATTTATTATACACTCTTTAAATCGAAAATGAAAATACGGTTGCTTTGTAAAAAAAAATTATTCTATGTGCAGGACATTACAATAGCGACAGTTGAGAGATAATGTGGATCAGAAGAGCATAATTCCTCGAAAACTAAGCTCATAAAGGACTTTCATAGAATTTTCTTTTTTTCTCAGGACATCTTTTTTTAAGTTCTATTACGATGTCTTGCAAACCATGTAAAATCATGACATATGTACTTACAAAGTGGTATGTTACATAATTCATTTTAGATGTGAAGACAGTACTGCTTAATCTTCCATTTAAAATCAGACATAAGGAGGTGTCTGTACAAATGTATGTGCCGAAGCAACTAGCTACTATCATTGTCCGAGGACCAAGGGAGATGATGAAGGAGGAAAAAGAAGATACATTTAGGATGTACTTTGAACATGAAAAGATGTCAGGAGGTGGTGACATTGCAGAATGTGACTTTCGACCAGAGGAAAATGCATTTTATGTCACTTTTAAAAAGGAAGATGGTAAGGGAACTTTTCTGGGTTTTGCTTCCTGAAAGAAATGTTGATAATAAATAATGGAGATGGCCTTCGACAAGTTTTGAATTGTCATAATAGTAAGCCACATTATTTGTTCTGGTGAATTAGTCCTTTTCAGTTTAGTTTTAGCTATACACAATTATATTTATCAATTCTGAAATTGTGCTTGTTTATTAATTGTCTGTGTATGAATTTGCACATTGCTTAACAACACTGTGCTAAATTGAATATTAATGAGTCATTAGTTATTTTATCACGCAAATAAACCGTATGTATATACTCCGCAGTATAAACAGCTTTGTCTCAGCTTGTCTCGCCTGGTCAATAATTTGTTAGTTTCGTCTAATGTTACGTTTGCAAAACATGTCAGAAAAGGGACTAATCTTTCCGCTGCGATTGCGCGCTCCATGATAAATGAAACCATAAGCAATGTATCACTAAAACGTCTAGGTAGTAATCTTGCGTTACGATTTATTTTCAATTAAGTACCATACTTGTTATATTTTAATAGATGACTTACTTTCGTTTTCTGTCAATTTTTAATTAAAGAAATCGACTATTAAATTTGCATATTAAATTTTGTATGTGTTTAAAACATATTTCGTTAAAAACACATAAGGGATTTTAAAAGAATGCCGCATTATGTTTACTTTTTATCAACAGTATATTTTCATTTATTAAACAGTTGCAAAAAGAGTTGTAAACCGAGGTGGTCATCGCCTTTCGAATAAAGACATAACCGTGGAACTGCTGATACCAAGTCGATCAACAAAATCGTCGTCGTCCGAATACAATAAAAGTACAATAGGCACTCATCTCACAAGACGCGAGACAGATGATACGGCAGAAGATTTCCAATCACTAATTTTGGAAAACGATCGAGAGTCTGTGTCTGATAATAAACAGACAGAGATCCTTGTGGAAGCCATCCCATCTGGCGTGGATAAAGACTACTTGCAGATGTTTTTTTCTTCGAATAAATTGAAATTGTGCACAGTAGAGGACGTGGACTTTAATGAGGTTGAGATGAATGCTGTCATAAAATTTGAGTGTCCTGAAGGTAAAACTATTTTGATCTTTGATATCTAATTTAACTCTTTAAAATAGTCCATTGTAACATGGAATACGTGAGTGTTCCATTTCTTCTTAGATGCGATGAAACAATATATGTGCAGTTTTACAGGCAACTGCACTACTAAGTAAGAATTTAAATGCCAGCTGATGCATTTATTGTAATACTATCGTGGCATACTTCTGAATAAGATAACCAGAAACGTATTGTGAAAATGTGGAAATGTTTCTTAATTTGCAATAAAAGCTGTCAACATTTAATAAAAACATAATCATGTACACAATTTTCATTAAAACCTATGTGTCCGTTTCATTTACAGTCACGATATTAAATGGAACATTTCATGTTAGTGCCTTGAATTCCGAAAACTATTTGACGATGGTAATATGTTTTTGCGAAAGACTTAATATTATTTTAACAGTTTGGCGATGTTCATGAAACAGTTATCCCTATCTTGCCGGAAATACTTAACTTTTTATGTAAATCTTTCGAAATAAGTAACAACATTTAGGAAAATATGGAGATAATCGTATGAAGTAGTAGACATTTATTTAACATTTTATGCTTCCATAATGTGAAGCAAATAGTTGCCGTTTTGTCAATATATTTGAACTCTAATTTACTGCCATTTATTGTGTACGGTTGTCAAATGCATTTCCCCGCAAACTGTAGCCATTGTCTGTCTGTCCGTCCAATATTTCATTTTCATGAACAAATAGCTCAATTTCAATAATTTGTATTTGAAGTATTCCTATCAATAGTACATGCGCATATTTTTAGGTCCTTCGAATTTTTTTTCACGGAGTTATTGCTCTTTGATTATTAATAGCACGATTTAATAGTATATTAAAACCCTGGTCACACATAGCCTGAGCCCAATTAAAGATCAACTCCCGACCATCAACGACCAGTGGTTGCTTACGGTCTTAAAAAGGCTATTTACAGGTTGTTGGAGGTCGGCGGCTGGTTGTCGATGGTCGCCGTCTGGTCTTCAGACCCATTTCGGTCGTGAGAAGGTTTTCGTTGGTTTTTATTTAGTCGGCGATCAATCGCAGACTGGTCAGCGACTATCGCCGACAAGTCGCAGACCAAGTGTGATTTGTCGCAGACCAATTTTTGATCGCCGACTGGACAGCGATTGATCGCGAACTGATTGCCGACTGGTCGGCGATTAGTCGCAGACCATCTCGCCGTGTAACCTTCGTCTCCAAAACATATTTAAAAATGAATGCACAATTTTACAATAATTCTTTTAAACGTGACAAGAAACGTAATAGTTATTATTTAAAAGTGTTATCATGCCTTTTTTAAATAAGGGGATGGGCAGGGACAAGAGGGTATTGCCGGATATGGAAAGTGTACTTGAAAGTTTACATTAACATTCAAATGTGCTGCCGGCATAATAGTGAATAATAATATAAAAATTATAATTGCTTTTAATAATCAACAAAACAACACGAATACATTGTTTCTTAAATTTTCACAAGATATATATTAAAGTATAGCCCAATGTCATATATATAGGCAAACGTTTTTTGAACAATGAGAAAAATCAAAGAACTGAATTAAATATCGAATAATCCTAATTCCGCCCACCTAGCATCGCCAACCAGTCACCAACCAATCGCCAACTAGTCGTCAATCAATCGCCAACTAGTCGCCAACCAATCGGCAACCAGTCGCCAGCCAGTCTTTGATGGTTGTTGATTGTCGCAAGATGATCGCCTACTTTTCGTACGACAGGGCGTCGACCAGTCTTTGATCAATCGCCGACCAGTCTCCAACTAAAAATTCATTGTTTTTTTCTGAATTTTGGTCGCCAGGGGTTGGCGTTGGTCTCCGCAAATTATTGCTGTCGGTAGTCGGTAATCGGTCGGCGACCTATGTGTGACCTAGGCTTAACGCATTTTCGCGATATCTCAGGAACTGATAATTTGAATTCAACGAATCTTTATATGCAGAATCCCTACAAATATCAAATGTGCATATCATCTTGTGGTTATAGTCTGAATGTTTTGAAAAGAGTTATTACATTTGGATTATAAACAGGACATGGTAATACGATATTTTGCACCGTGCTTTCTCGGGAACTAAGTCGCCAATTCAAATAAAACTTATTTTAGCCGTAATTGTGTAGTGGATATTGTGCTCGTCTTGCGACCGGGAGGTCCCAGGTTCGATCCCCACTCAGGGGGTGTTCTTAATATCCTTCTAAAGACATTAAGTAGAGGTTCTTCCCAAGAAACGAAGTCGAGAATGTCTCTATAAGCCTAAGGCTTTCGATGTAGTCGAGCTAAAATAAATACGTTTTAAGCTACAGTCACTCCAACGCCGGTCCATACACGGACCATCCAGGATTACCCAGGATAATCCCGGATCAAGAGGGACTTTGATCCGGGGTGATCTTGTATGAACTTACGTATTATGGTCTCCTCGAAGAACGATTCACCTGGACTATCCAGCACCATGCAGGACACAACACGGTAACACTACGGATCGACACGGTATCAACACGAAGTTTATCCCTATCGTCATCGTCTTTATCCGTGATGTTCCTGGACAATCAGTGCTCATCCGTGTAGAAACTGCGTTGTTTCCGTGGTAGACCGTGAGCATCAGTGATCAAACCTAGTAGTTCTGGCATGAAAAGTGCTATGTCCTTGAAGTTCCGTAATGGCACCGTCTTGTGTCCGGGGTAATACTGGGCTGACAACTTGTTGGACATTACGTGCCGTTTTGCCCCGGACAAGCATGTCAACATAACGGACCTGCACCATGTATCAACTCGGACCAACACGGCTGCTACACATACCAACACGGCTGCTACACGGACCAACGCGGCTTGATCGACCTTCCCGGACCACCCCGGTAGATTTAAGCATGTCTAAAACTTCCGGGACACGCTGGACCCATAAGGATCATCAAGGACCATCAAGGAACCAATACGGTCAACCAAGGACCCAACACGGATCAGACCCCGGATCCAGTCTGTGATTGTCCGCCACAATCCGGGACTTTGGTGTGAATGTAGATTAATCTAAATAAAAACTGTTTGTGCAGCATCCCTGCCAATTTAAATACGCATATCGTTCCGGTCAGATTTTTGTTCGTGGGATTATTGCCCATTGATAATAAATTTGACAAATATCTGACAAAGATCTTAAGAACTAATTATTCGAATTTTAAGAAATGTTATAGGCATCACGCTTTCAAAGAGTTCATTCGCTTATTCGCAGAGAGTTGTTATCCTCTGATTATTGTTTGTTTGTTTTGTTTGTTTGTTTGGATGCTTCGCCGTATTTAACAGTTTTACAGTCATATAATGGCGGTCAGTTAACCTGCTCACACTATTCCTGGGCAAGCTTAGCCGATCTAAGCGGTTGACCAGTACTAAATGCACATATATATGCAAGTAAATGACAACTGCCCTACATGAATCAGAGGTCGGGGGAGAATGGCCGTAGAAATTATGTCATGACCAATCCCACACAAGTTATTTGTCCAACTGATCTAGCCGGCCCGGCCTTTTGATTATTAATAGGACATTTTATTAGAAGCACATTTTGATAAGATATTTTCGTTTCCGTTGGAGATCTCAGGAATTAATACTTATACTTATTAACTCAAACTCGACGTGAAGCAATAATATTAAAGTATATGCGCATATTGTCAGGTAATTGCGATCTTTTGATTTTTTGGGGGGTGCTTATTGCCCCTTGATTATAAACTTAACATGTCAATAGGAGGGTCTTCCGCGCGTGTTCTCTGGAACTAATGACTCGAATTTAAAAACGTTAATGTGCAGCATCGCTACCAAAAGAACACGCCCATATTGTCAGTCAGGTTGTTACGGTCTGATCTGTTCTCAGGGAGTTGTTGCCCTTCGATTATATGATAATTTTAAATGATATCTATTGTTTCCGCACGAGATCTCAGGAACATTATAATGACTTAATTTCGTGAAACAGTGCTGCAATCCTACAAGGAGGACATGATATTGTCAGGTCGTACAAGAGTGATAATTAAATAGAGTAAGATATTTCTTTGCCGCGTTAGTTATATGTGGCATCACGAGGAGGACATGCAGATATCATATTTTCTTTCTGGAATAATAATATTTTATGGATGTATAGCCCTTTGATTTTGAAATAAGGTATTTTAGTTTTGAGTATTTGAAACAACTTTCCTAATAAAATTCCTATCAACTTACAAAGAGCAATTACGCGGAGCATCAGTCAGTTTGACTGATATACTTGTTTTTCTTGTTTACGAGATAATAGTGTTTACAAAAACGCCTAAAAATATCGCAAACAATGTTCAGTTTTTCCTGAATATATATTTTTTTAATTTAAGTTGTTAAGCAAATTAACTGGCTATCTTATGCAGAAGTATGCACATTGTTTATGAATGTTAATGGGAATGATGATATGTTTACTCTCCGTGTATTGTGTTAGGCATTCTAGATACAAAAACACCCTTAACCATTAAAACCATGTTAAAAAAAGAAAACTGTACAGAACTAGAATTGTAATGTCCACAGTTTCCATGACTCGGAAACGTGTGCAAAATACCCTTCTTTGAATAAATGATGAAACGAACTTTATTCCTATTTCAAGATAAAAATGTAAATAACTAGAAGCGCCTTTGTAATTTTTGTTTAAAGTGTTGTGTGAAAAGTAGTGCATGGTTGATTTATTATCATATATTGTACATGTTGTATATACAAATAAAAATCATTGTTTTCTAGAAATCATAAATTTAAATTAAAACTATGAATCCAACCATCCAAAATACGCTGCATTTATAACTTGCATTCAAAATGTGTTGTCGATATGCGTGTGTGGATTATGCCAATGTTTATTCTGGCAAACAGTTCTTAGTCAGTGTTCTGCTGAAATTTCCGATGGCACTATACACGTGTATTGATAATAACATTGTTCAAATTATTAAAAATGCATTAATATACGTATATTTACATTTTTCTCATGTTGCACATGTATTCCATTTGCACTTCAAAAGACAATAATTGTTTATTTACTATTGTTCGCTGATGAAAATGTTTGCGTTTTGACATTTAACAAAGCATATTCTGATCATTAACTTTAAAAATGGTTGTATTGTTGCCTCTGTTTCTCTCAGATGTGATGAAAGTACTAGATAACTGTCCAATTAAAATAAAACAGAAAGAGGTGTCAGTACAAATATATATTCCAAAGAAACTAAGCACGATTATTGTTCGGGGACCAAAGGAGATCATGATGGAGGAAAATAAAGAAATATTTGAGATGTACTTTGATTACGAAAGGAAGTCAGGAGGGGGTGAAATTGCAGAATTGGACTTTCGACCGGATGAACACGCATTTTATATCACCTTTGAAGAGGAAGATGGTACGTGAACTTTAGAAAGAAATGGTTAATGGATATGTCTAGTAAATGTTTTATACTAAATTTCAAATCAATTCCATCTTTCTGTCCAAGTTTTGAAAGACTGTGTCTACAAAAGGTCTTCCATGTGCTTAATAAAACTTTAGATTTGATTAGGGTAAGCATATTAAGGTGTATTCGAAAAGGGAAAATAAGTTGTGCATACTGATAAAAACAGGCCCTTGAATTATCTAAAATCGGCCTTTCTAACCGAGTGCATTTTTTTTTTAGTCCGACATTTCGTGGCTTCATTATGTTGACCAATTTCGAAAACCAGCCAAATCGCCCCAGGCATTTAGGAATAACAGTCCTTGATTCATTTCAATTTAAAGATTGCTTTGGTCTTAGATGGAAACTAGATCTCATGTTTGTTCTTTTTGTTTATTTACACAGTTGCAAAAAGAGTTGTTGACAGAGGTGGACATCGGATTATGAGAAAAGATCTAAACGTGGAAGTTTTAATTCCAAGCCGATCAACAAAATCATCAGAGACCGAGAACAGTATCGTTTTAAAGGAGCGCAATCTGGCAGAAACTGAGCTAGATGATGAGGAAATGGTTTCCAAACCAGTAAAGACTGTAAAAGTACGAGGAGTTAGCAGGGTCGCCAGCAGAGACTCTGTGCAGTGGTATTTTGAAAACAAGAATAAAGCTGGCGGCGGTGACATAGAAAAGCGGTTCACGGATGATGAAGATGATGATGTTATGTACATTCAATATACAGATGAGACTGGTGTGGAAACTATTAGTTCTGTTTTCTGTATAAAGATTTAAAGTCGCTACGTTTTTATTGATCAATCGGTACCTTCTTTATCTATTAACTTAGTACATTTTGTAAAATATATGTTACTGTTAACCGACCTATTTGGCACCAAATGATATGCCTCGTTTGGATTTGTTTGTAAAGTAACGGTGTGTGATACAGCATATATATTTTATTTAGTTGCAAAATCCGTTGTTGGAAGAAAACATTCGATTGACGGTCATGCGCTGGAGGTCACACTGCATGTTCCTCCACCAAGCTACCCAAACAAGCTGCTTATCAAAGGACTAAACCCGAAGACAACATTTAGCGTCCTCAGTCTATATATGGAGGCTTGGACGGGGCATTCTGTGGTAGAGGGCACAATGACGTACCATATTGATCAGGAAGACACTGTTCTTGTAACAGTTGATGGGGATATTGGTAATTTTCATTATACTAGTACAAGTTAACAATGTTGTGTTCAAGATATTCGATGTATCAGAATTATCATTTAAAAAATGGTAACACACTGCACATTATGCTACAGATATAAAACAATTGGAAGAGGCGTGTAAATCGAAGCCCCTCGAAGGTTCTTATTTGAAGTTCAGTCAGGTGCCGATATCCAGTAGCGTGCTTGTATCCAACATAAGCGATGCTGTAACCGAGGATACGGTTACCCTGTATTTTGAGAATACCACACGAAGCAAAGGGGGACCGGTGGAAAAAATTGACATGTTTATCAATCAGAACTACTGTATTGTGTATTTCATGGACTACAAAGGTAAGTAAGTCATAAAAAACCGACGTCACAAAATTGTATATACAATTCCGAAAATGTTGTTTTAATTTTGTCGTAAGTTCACATGAATTTTCAATTCATCTACAACTAATAGTTATTCTTTCACATTGAATAAGAATAGAACAAAGACAAAGCTTAAAACGTCATATTAACAAAATATTGTATATCAAAATGGTACTGCATATCAAGGTCATGCTATAATCGCATTTCACTGTCTTCGATAAGTTGTGCTATGTACACATAGCGGGACAGACGAACGGACGTATGTGATATTCAAAGACACATACAATATTTTAACATTTTTGATAGTCACATGTCACATTTAGAAGATATACTTTTGCTTCCTGATGTCAGCACTTCATATTCACACATTTTCGGTTACATGAAGTTCCATTCGTATCTGTGATACGTATTAAATCATTTTCTTCACGTTTCGAATTATGCTTAGCACAAAAAGCAGTATTGCAAGTGGTGTTAATGATTCACGCATTTGAGCATAAGAATATTACATCGTCGATATAGTACATGGAGTTATTGTGAACTTTTTGTGTTGTTTTAATGAAAATATGATATTTTGATTTGTGTTGTGTTAATGAATAATAAAGACACAATTCACACGGTCAGAATGCCACTGATATTGTTCTTATTTCACAAACAGTTAATATTCCTGTGTTTATATTTATTTTTAGTCGTGGACAGTGTACTGTCAAAAGATCAAATCCTTGAAGGAAGACAGCTTGAAGTTAGAAGATACATCCCGTGCATTGGAAGAGCAGAAGGGGATACAGTTGAGCGGCGATTTAAAAAGCCAAGCCCTTTCACAGTAAAGACTAATTTACAAACGATACAGTATCTGAATCGTTTTAAGGCCCAAAAGGAAACTGGGGAAAAGCAACTAGCTATGTACCACGCCGCAATAAACTGGCCTTTAGACAACGATGTTGAAGATATTGAAATATGTTGCACTTTATCGAAAGATGCAAAAGACTGTGTTAAACTGTCAAAGGATTGGCACACCAATGCTAAAGCAAGTTTCGATGATTTCATTAACACTTTTGAGGTTGCACGCGTTTTGGTTGTGCAAGATATATTGGAAAAAGTAAATGAAGAACTTTGCCAACAGAAAAAAACCGACATCGAAGCCGTTATGTTACAGAGTCAAGAGAACAGTATATACATAGTAGGGTCAAAAGAAATGGTGGCAAATATAAAGAAAGAGGTTGAGAAAATTGTTCACGATATACAGGAAGCTTCGGAAAAGGAAAAAACATGGTCAAAAGTAAAACTCACAAACATGAAATCTACAGAAACTAAAATGTTATTGGCATGTCAATTTCCGAGAAAAATGGAAGTAAAATATCCTGACTCGAAAGTGCAAATTAGTCAAGAAAATAATGAAATAGACATCGAAGGTGTTAACAACGAAGTGAACAAAATTCAAATTGAAATGTACCAAAAAAAAGAAACTTTCAAGGAAACTGACATTATCATCCCAAATGAAACTGAGGATATATATATGAGCAGCAATGTGAAAGAATACATTGACGATAAATGTGCACACAAAAAAGTTGTTGCGGTTTGGGATGCAATAAATGGCAAGTTATATGTGATGAGCAAAACGGAAGAAATGCTCAAGGAAGCTGTCGAAATTGTAAAAAATTCTGTGAAAACTTACAGAGTTCCATTAGCACCAGAAAGTAGGCCTTTGTTACAGTCGAATCCATGGAAAAACATTGAGACAGCTTTAAAAACGGACCGCAATGGCAAGATTTCAATTGAAACTACATTAGACGCAATTAGATTGGTTTGCACAGACGACATTTACAATGCAGTGTTGAAAACCATAAATGATTTTATAGAAGCAAACACAATATATGTTGACAAATGGTCGTTTGAAACAAACATACATGTACAAGAACTTCTTATACAGCACCATTCACAAGATATGCAGGAAATAGCGAAAACTAAACATGTCGAACTTCGGGTAGAAGGAAGTGGGTTTGCAATATCCGGTACAAGGAACGGCATTGACTCTTTTAGGAAAGAGCTTGTATCCTTGGCCAAACAGGTAAACAAAAAACAGCATTCGGTATCAAAACCTGGCATTTCTGACTTTATGCATTCTGAGAAGGGTAACACTATAGTGAAGTATGTTGAAAATAAACATGCTGTTCTTGTAAGTACGAGTGATGATGCCCGTGATGACGATTACGGAGTATATGAATCAGGTTCAGTAGCGTGGAGTCTTCCTCCCGGGTGTTCTGTGATGGCCTCATGTACTGGGTGCGGAACAAGAAACATATACGCACTAGTTGGTGATTTGACTGATTTGAATGTCGATGTAATTGTTAATTCTTCAAATGAAACGCTAGGTCTGCACTGTGGACTCGGAAAATCACTCGTGCAAAAAGGTACGATCTTTGGGTTGTGTATCTTTATTTAATGTGTCGTGTAACCCTGCATCTTGATGCGGTAGTCATATAGCGATTGTCCTGGCCTTCATTCTGTCCGTTCTTCCGTCCGTCCGTGACAAGGTTAAGTAAAATTTACAGTTTCGTCTAGCACCAATACCGCTTACTACAACACTTGGATTCTTACACAGTTGTTGCTTATGACCATTCCTTATCCATCAATATCACCCAACCTCACTTTGACCTTGACCTTGACCTAATTTTCACTTAGAATAAATCAAATGGGCTGTTTCTAAGTTGACTAAATTAAACCGTTTCGACTAGCACCGATACCGCTTGCTACAACACTTGGATACTTACACAGTTGTTGCTTGTGACCATCTCCAATCCACCCATATCATCCAACCTCACTTTGACCTTGACCTTGACATAATTTGAACTCATAATAATTCAAAAAATCCATTTCTTGGTTAACTAGATTTTACCGTTTCGTCTAGCACATACACCGCTTACAACAACACTTGGATATTTACACATTTGTTACTTATGACCTTTCCCAATCCAACCATATCACCCAACCTCACTTTGACATTGGCCTTGACCTAATTTGGATTAAGAAATGGGCTTACTAGCACCAACCGGGGGCATGTGTGTTTATCAAAAACATAATCTTTTTTATCCTCGTGTATACTAGAGAAAAACAACTTTCGGGTTTCCTGTTTCAAAGTTCTAATAGGTACACATTGATTTTATTATCTGCGATATGATGTATATCTGGCTTCGACCGATTAAGATATAAACCAGTGAACATGCATTGTCAAAATTTGTTGTGCATTTATACGGAACAGTGCAATATAAAAATGATTGAAAATTGCCATACGTAAATTCATATGTAAAAGATATTAAAACAAATACCACACTAAAGAAATAGACTAGAACAGTTTTAAACTTTTCATAAATCAGAAATTGCCAAATACTTCTAAGCTTCTAAGTTCCTATAGCATATGTTACATTAGCAATACTTTTATAACAATTAAGTTATGTGGCCTTTTTTTTAGAAACCAGTACCATTTTATTAAAATAGTAATAAATAGGGATGGCAAAACTATGCGAATATTCGATTGAATGATTGCCATTCGAATAGTTAAAACGCTATGCGAATAAATGCAAATGTGTATTTGCTTTTTAAAAACCAATACTTTCCTGATTGTAGAAAGTATTTTTCTGTCAACATAAAAGCAGTATATCACCAATAGATACCTAATACCGTGTTTTCAATAAAATGATCCAGTGTCACGTGTCAGATTAAAAGATATTGAATATACGGGTCGGTGTCAGTCGCCTATCGTCTAGTCGCCAGTAATACGCAATTACACCAGACAGTAGCAAAACATAACTGTTAATTGTAACTGCAACTCGCGTTTAGACTTGTGAAAGAAGTAACTAAAAATAAATTATAGAAGTGAGATCACACATTATAGCAGTTATTATATATGAGAAACTTCGCTCAAATATAACTGATGATAATCGGAGCGTTTTTAAATTGATAAAAATGCGTGTTTGTTTTTAACTATTTGATTAATGGGTACTGAAGATGTTTATGTGCAATACATACATTAATTAGAAAGAGCAATTTGTAAATGAAAATATGACTGTACTGGCTAATCGGAACTAATATGTCATACACAAAATATCTACTATGTCCACTAGGCCACAAAGTTCAAAATAGTTAATACCAATCTATGCGAATATTCCAATATTCGATTGAATGAAAAAGCAAATATACGAATACCGATTTTGGTATTCGATGCCCTAGTAATAACATTATAAAAATCAGTGTATCGGCATTAAGGAAAAGATATGAACATCCCAATGTCCTATATTCAGCCAAGTAAAAAACTGTCCATACCGCATAACACAGTAAGAAAACACAAATTAATAATAAAACATAAATATATTTTTTAAAAACGCCTGGGAACGGCCAATACACAGCTGTAGTGGTTGAGGTTTAAACCGGTTTCAAGTCGCATCGAAACCGACATTTGTCCAGAATAAAACGCACATATATCACACACATTATAACATCTTCGTTGAAACCTTGGTATGGAATAAACAAAGCATATTTGGTTTAAAACCGCTGTAAAGGCATGCACAACCTCACGTGAATGTAAATAACAATCATCATAATAACAATCTAATTCAAATTAAATAGTGATTCAAGAGAATACAGCATTTGTTTAAATCATTAGTTTATAACACAATGCATACACGTTCACCAGAGCAAAGGCTAAGCAACATTCTGAGGCACAATGACAAATAAATAACTAGAAACATGGACATTCCACGAAAACCAAATGTGTCAAATAAAATGCATTAAAGTTAAAACAATTTTTTTTTCGAGTAATGGTGACTTTGACCCCACCAACCCCGTACGCAATCCAAAGCGATGTCTAGATATAAGGTATCTACATATGACACTTCATTACAATATGTCAATGTCTTCTCAAGCTATTGAGCGAAAACTGTTCTCTATTTTTAGTAATGGTGACCTTGATCTTGATCCCACCCGCTTCATATGCAATCCCAAGCGAGATCTAGATATAAGATATATATGTATGAAGTTTCATTAAAATATCTCAATGTGTTCTTAAGCTATTGAACGAAAACAGTTGTTTCTATTTTAGTAACGGTGACTTCGACCTTGATACCACCCACCATATACGCAATCCCAAGCGAGGTCTTGATATAAGGTATCTAAATATGTAGTCTCTTTAAAATATCTCAATGCGTTCTCAAGTTATTGAGCGGAAACCGTTTACGTTTAAGTAACAGTGACCTTGACCTTGACCACACTCACCCCATATGCAATCCCAAACGATGTCTTGATATAAGGTATTTATGTATTACGTTTTATTAAAATATCTCAATGCGTTTTGAAGAAATTGAGCGGAAACCGTTTTTCTCATTTTAGTTATAGTGACCTTTACCTTGACCACACCCACCCACCTTATATGCAATCCAAAGCGAAGTCTCGATATAAGGTATATATGTATGCATTTACATCAAAATATCGCAATGTGTTTTCAAGATATTGAGCGGAAACCGTTTTTATATGTTTAGTAACCTACCCCATATGTCATCCCAAGCAAGGTCTATATAAGGTATTTATGTGTTAAGTTTCATTAATATATCTCAATGCGTTCTCGAGTAAGAGAGCGGACACCTGCCCGCCCAACGACATACGCCAATCTAATAACCGAAATTTGTCTTCGAACAATTTGGTAAAAACGATACTTATATATGATTAGTCAAAATATGTTTAGTACTTACAGCCAAGTATGAACATTTTATATTGTATTTCTTAAATAAGTATACGCGGAAGTGTTGTGTCCAAGGTGAAAAAGTCATACGTACTAATATGGGACGTTTTTCAATAGTATTCTTTTTTCTTTTGTTAGTTGTAATTTAAGATGATTTAACTAAACGCAATAACGTGACATTAGTATAAACCTTACTTCTGTATTTAAAATTTATAAAAAGTCACACCAACTGTAAGAAGATGCTTAGATATTTGGAGATTAAAACTTTTGTACTCAGCTACACATGTTTATAAATTCGAACACTTCACACACATTAATGGAATTGGTTTTGTGTATGATTAAATGTTTTGAATTTAACTTCATATGTTAAAATCCTATATGACCCTATAATAAATTAACCCTTTATAACCAGTATAGAAAATTATTGTATTAAGTTATTTATTTCACATATTTAATATAGGGGTTCTTTCATATCTTCCAGTATTAGTGATACAAAGTAACATTACCAAGACATACACTCACAATACATTAAAACATTCATCTTTTTGGCAGGTGGCGATGCTATTGCCAGAGATTGCAAACAGTTTATTGAGACACACGGCAAGTTAGTCGACAATTCAGTGTTTATGTCAAAAGCAGGCAATTTAAACGCTAAAAGTATTATTCACGTCCCCGGACCTGTGTGGAAAGACGGATTACATAAAGAGGACGATATACTTACCGAGGTGGTTTTAAAGGCCATGCATCAATCTTCGGGGAAGGGCTACAAATCTTTGGCAATTCCTGCAATAAGTTGTGGAGCACATCGGTATGTACATGCACACGCGGCTCATATTCTTGTCAGGTGATGATTACATTTGACTCGTGTGTAATATGTTGTGTTTAATAGATCTGCAAACTATTTTGAAAAGTGTAAGCGTATTACTTATGTGGTTGTTAATTTAACCAAATTATGTTTTTCCTTATAGTTACCCGATTAAAAGGGCCACGAGTGTGATCGTCGCCTCCGTCAAAAATTCCTTCCGAGAAATGCAGGATTCAGAGTTGACAGACATCTACCTATGTGACATGAAAGAGGACATTGTCAAAGGATTCATTGAAGGAATGGAAAAGGAATGGGGAGCCGCCAATGTACGACGGTATAAACAGAAGCAATCATTTTCAGGTCTGTTTCCTAATATTTGATTACACATTATGTAAAGCTCGGACCATAATAGTTATTGAACTGCCATACAACGTTAATTGCTTAAGCAAGGAACACGTGAACGCTTGTATAATGGTTTAAAATGAATGTAGATAAGGAATAATTGAACGACAAACACAACTCTTGACTACATATTTAAATAAATGTATTCTCAGATCTTCATCATATGTTCAAAAACCTGTACAGAAAACAGTTAAGCCTCCGCCGTTGGTCGCACGTACGACCCCAGGTTAAACTGCTGACAAACTAACCATAAAATATTAAAAAAACTGGTCAACTATGGACATCTCTGTGAATGTTTCTAATATTTACTTTATGCAATACACATAAGATTGATGTCGAACCATATATGGTAATTAATGTGTGAAGAGGTAGTTTTAAGATATGTGTTAACATTTCGAAGGAAAAGGATTTTCTGACATGACAAGAGAACTTCACTGGTGACATGAACTTTGTTTTTCTAATCAGAAACCTTTTCAGCGAACATTTTGTCGCCAGGTACAATTGACACATTGGACATAGCAGAAGTCGTAGATACACGAACACCGGTTTTTCAGAAAAAAATGGGATTCGAAAAAGGTGTTTCTAAATCATGGGATATATTTTTCAACTTCAACATATACTGAAAGTAGAAAATACAGTCAAATGTTTTGAAGTAATGAATTCCGTAGAAAGTTATTCAACCGCATAAGAAAGATTATGCATCTCTTTTAATTAACCACTATCAAGTGCAGATTCGATTGAACTTTCTAATGCTATTACAGTTATATATATATATATATATATATTATAACATATGTATATATAAAATAGCCGAACCTTTTGCCATAGCACTATTTAAAGAAGTATACTAGTTCAATGTCAAGGCATAAGAAACTTTATATAATTGTTCAATATAGCTGGTCCTCAAACTCCTAAAAGAAGCCCTGGAATAAGTACGACACTACTACCTGTCAAATTAGGAAACATCTGCGTTTCAGTAAAGAAAGCTGAAATTGCTGAGCACAATGTAAGCATCTTGTAGTCTATTATTGATTTGTCTTAATGGAGTTTCGGTACATAAGCATATTATTTATAATAATATCGTTGTTAATCGTTTTTTGTTTCTGTAACTTACACCATAAAGTAAGCATAGATAATGTATTACATTGTCGTCCTGATTTCTGCATGTGTTCTTTTCAAGATTCCGGTTATAGTCAACACCACTACACGAACCCTTGATCTTAACAATGGCGGCGTGTCGAAAGCAATCCTGCAGAAAGCTGGTTCTGAAATACAAAATAAACTCAAACAGAAGTTTCCGAATGGACTTACTGAGGGTCAAGTTGTTGTGACAAAAGGATATAAACTTAACTGCACCAATGTCATACATGGAGCGCTTTCAAAATGGGACGGACAGAAAACCATTGATGTAGGTATTATGCAATAGATGTTGGTTCTTTAATATTTTACCTCTGAATAAATACATAATTTATCAAGATTATTCAATGTTAACAGTTAATAAATTGCATGGTATATTTTCAAACTTTAGATTATGTTAATAATACCGAGCAATTACAACATAAAATGTGAAAGAACTATTCAAACTTCAACAACTTTAAAATATTATTTTCATTTGTTGTCTTGCTATCTAAGGCCATTCTGTTTTATTACTTTGTTAAGCGTCCGCGTGCGCGTATGTTTTGAGCTCCGTCAGCCCCAAAAAAACATTTTAATAAGAGTTAAAAGCGCAAAAGAACGAGTATCTAGTCACTGTGATCATTGATATTTACTTTTGCTACCACACGATTGTGCTTTTTCTTGCTTTTCCGGATATTGTATATGCCAATTTTATACACAAAAGACAGTGCCAATAGTATTGGTGTTGTTTAACCTTTTGTATACAATTGTTGTCGCCCTTTGATCCAAAATTACCATTGTACAGTTTTGTCAATGAAACACATTTTACAAAGTTCGGCGGAGCTTTCCTTCCTTACTGGCGTGGTGGCAGTGGCATTAACGAATCGACCACGAATATTCAAGACTCGAAAATCAGTATATATGGCATTAACACCATACATGTTCGGAAAGGAACTTTTCTCAGCCTGAACGACGAGACGGTTTTTGTCAAGCAGCTGTTTAATCTTGTATCGTTCTTTGACAAATAAATCACCAGGTCAATCGGTATCTCAATGGCTACTCAATGAGCCACTAAGCAGTGGCGTATCACTGGGAATGAAAGAACTGTATGACATCGCTTCAGTAATGGCTTCAAAACCTACAAAAAGGCAACAGTACACTCTCCTTAGACACAACTTTTCTTAGTCAAAGGGTTAGATGGGCAATAAGGTTAGCACAAAACCTATGCATGGTTTCACCGACAATGGAGAGGACGTTCCACAGACTTGTCGCCGCATGGCTGCACAGAAAGTTACTCACCTTGAGTTAATGAAATACCAGATAGCTAACATTTGCCCTGTTATATTTCAATATTCCATTAATTGATTGTCTTTAAACTAGTCAGTAGTTTTAAATATGTTTTATATGCTGTTTCTGTTATTAAAACATCACAACTATTCCATTTTCTATTATCAAGATCAAGAAGATTGGTTTGTTTTTTCGAAACGAGTTTGTGTGTTTTTTGTAAATAGGTTTTACAAAATGATGTTGACGCTTAACAAAACATAAAAAACAGAATGGCCTAATGTGTCAATGTTATAAAGAGAAATACGCACAGTGTAACTAAGTAATCATAAAAAGTAAATTACTGTATGTATGAGCAGATAGGGAGGTTTTAGGCGAGACGTAATTCAGGGTCATTGTATATAATGATTATCAAGTTGTATTCAATTTGTAATGTATGCATTACAAATTCTAAATACTAATACACTTAAAATTAATATTTCAACGTCTGTGTTTAAATCTACAACAATTCATTTCTTTGTCAGAATATCTTATTTAAAAATTAACGAATTTTAAGAGTTTTCTTAGCTTTTAATAACGACTCTATATAGACACAGCCCTGGTCTCACAGTAGCTCGGGGAACTCCCGTCTGCAATCTCAATACTGTCAGTTAAGATTAGTTTTAAATTCATGATTTAAATTTATGTAAAAAATTTTACCTTAATAAATGATTGTAAAATGAAAATAATGAAGTGTTTAAGTGGTGTGAGTCGTATTGTGCTACACTTAATATGTCTCATTTGTGATAACGTCTATTTGTCAGGAACTTAAATCCTTCGTAAATCTGTGCCTGGAGGAAGCACAGAGGCGCGGTCATAGTGGCATAGCATTCCCAGCACTTGGCACTGGTACACTGAGCTACCCGAAAGATGTTGTTGCGAGAGAAATGTTTACGGCTGTTTCAGAATTTGCGGCAAAACATCCACAGTCACCCATCGTTAGTGTGGATTTCATTCTCTATCCGAAGGATGTAGGAACTATACAGGTACGATTTTCAGTATGTTTATTGTTTAAGTATTATTTATTGTTTATGATTCTAAAGAATTATTTTTTTAGCAAGTATTCATTTAAATTTTAACATCCCATTGGCCGGTGTATATCGTCATTGAACAACGCATACCGTTGTTTTATTCTGCATTCTAATAAACGCAAAGAATATGGTCTCATTACTGATGTCCTTCATTTCATTTCCATCAGTAAAGCTGACATTACACTTAATGTGTAAACACTGTAACAGAGATGACGCGCGTGCATACGCAAGGAGTCGTGCGATAGATTGAGCAGTTCTTATTATAATTGCATACACTGCCAAACATATCATGTTATACTCTCAATAACGCTTAATCGATTCGCAAGTACATATTCCTACGCATCAAGACTTAGAAAAGTTGTTTCTTAGCAGATAGACAACAATGATCAATCGAAAAATATTTCCTTTATTGAATGTTTTAATATTCCATGTATTTTTCTTTTAACTGTTCAGGCATTTGAACAGGCAAGTGCCCACTGGTCGATGAGTACTTCTAAACGTCGACCTCGGAGCTACGATCACTATGAAAACCTACGACTTGAAAACGGTATTTCAGATTTCTTCTGTCATTAAATGTGATTGTCATTAAGTGTTACCTTTTTAAGTTTGACTGCCATTTTGATTTGACATCAGATAATACGTACTAATGTTGCATCCAATCAAATGGCAAACTTCCAATGTAAAATCGAGTTTATACAAAATATGAAGTTGCAGCTTGATTGTGGCATTGTAATGATTTCGAAATAAATTTCTAATCGCAAGGAAAATAATGTATTGGTTACTAACCATATTCAACTAACTGAAAGGGAAGTAAAATGTTGATATGCCTGCTGTGTGCGAATATAGGAATAATGAAACTCCAGAGAGTCCAAATATATTACCTTATTATGCACAACGTTGTTTAATCACATTTTATACCTTTTTATATCTTTGTATAAAATATTTCTTTAAAAGCATCTACTTGCATTAGAGTACGCGAAATGGCTCGGACTTTAATATGTCATGATAAGTTACAAATTTTGATTCATGTTGTCTCTCGTGTCGATAATGGAACTATGAAAGGTAAACACTTAAAATGTTCGGTAATCAATCACTTTCTGTGACGTAACTTAGACAAGTTTGACAAAACTTGAAACAAATAAGCTTACATATAACATGGTAGATATTGTATTTTTTAGAAAAAAGAGAGTTAAATATATCGTAATCAGTCATATTGCACCAATGGATAACTAAGTTTCGTTCAGACGTATGTGTACAAAGAAACATGAAACACAAAATTTGGCAGTTAGTTATGTATACAATGTGATAACTACGGAATGTCTATATGATACTTCATTATATATTATTGTTTCAATTATCAATAATTGTTTCATTCTCCCTTAAGTGGGACATGCTGTCCTTGGTGTTTAAAAGGCCATTTTTGGTCCTACATACGTATGTTGAACCAAAATTTCATTTGTTCACTTTTGTAATATGTCTTTTTATATTGAACCAACATACAATTAGATTTTATTAAATGACTATGTGTGCTGACGTGGAATAAAGACATTAGGTGTGCCAAAATTCCCATGTCTTTCTTTACAATATCCAAACTTGACATTGCATAAAATAGAAAAAAACTTTAACACAGCATTAACATGTTAATTGTAGTGAGATATCCACGGCAATATCATTGTCAGCAATAATTTTTGCTAGATTGATCAAATGTTTTGAAAATGGTTTATTTTCAATGCGTCCGTACGTCCGAGATCAATTACGATTCCTCAACTGATTTCCCCTACAAATAGTTTGTGTCTATTTAAATGATATTTTGGAAAAGGATTCATTTTATAGTCAAAAGTATACGCAAATAGAAAATAACAATATTTTGAAGGTAATATCTCCCTGGTGCTATCATATTGTCAAATGGTGCAGTGTAATTATAAAAAAATAAGTTACGAGTCCTCTCTTGTATACAGCATTTGTAAGTAGCCTTCTAATATTTTATATAAAATTTACATTACAATACCGATAGGACGTATAAAGATTTATTCAGTACAGAGTTTGTATATGATTTTTAATTTTTTAACTCAAAGATATGACTTAATATGAATTTTTGCATCTTTTACGAGCCATCATGTAAGAGTCATAAATGCATGTTCTTGCTGATTACTACCCATTCAATTCCGAATGCATTAACTATTTATATACGTGTGTACATTTTAGAATAATGCATGATAAAAAGGAAACTTGCAAATTTCATATACCATATATATTTAATATATAAATTAAGAAAATTTATGAAAGTGTTTTAACAAATTCAGGTAAAATTGTGCATGCGACACCATGCACTTGAGTGAAATCCCAGCATTAGGTATATCATAAAGTTGTAAAATGTATTTTTAACAAAAAGAAGGTTGTACTCAAAATATTTGCCAAACTGGTCCGTAAAGACATAATACTTACCAGAAATGTCCACAACCAATGCATATTCAAAGTTAAAAATCCAACAACATATTTTATACCACAGTGTCGCACTTCAAAGAAACTGAGCCGATTAGGAGCTACTGAATCCAAATTATGAGATACTAAGTCCTATTGTAAGAGATTGTAATCAGAGCTAATTATGGGTTATCATGTTCTAATTAGAAGACTGTTATTCCTGACTAGGATGTTCAATGTCCTAAATTAGTTAGTCTTAATTAGAAGATACTAACTAAGACAGTATTTATGAGTTATTAAGTCCGTTTTAGCCATATGAAAACAAATATTAGAAGTACTATACGCGGGTCCTTCCTAGTTGAATATTTACTATAATACGACCAATGTTTATCTTCAAGAAAGAATGGTCTCGGACGCTATATGCTCAAATAACTAAATTCTATTTTATTTATAAAAATGTATTTGTTAGTTGCCTCATAAAGTAATAGTATCAAACTTTCTCAAATAGGTTATGTCTATATTTAATGAAACTTCTACTTATGCCTTTCATCATTATTACTGGGGAGCAATTATGATTTCCTCATTATATAAAAAGAATATTTTGTATCATTGTATGAATATTATATACCAAGCAACTCATGGTGGGATTTTGTTATCAGTTATTATTGTACGTTCACTGTGCGTTATCAATTTAATTCTTACAATTTCTTTGAATCTCTGTTTTTGGAATTCACAAAACTTAGCTGGAATTGTCGATTATCAAACCATTATTATTATACCTCACTTTTGTCTACAATGATAAATATACATTACCCGCGAAAGGTATATTTTGACTGTCACAAACAGTTCAACCTTTTTGACACGTGACCAAGCGAAAGTGACTTTTAGGTCATGTGCTGACATTTTGAATGTCATATAAGGGCAGGTAACTGCGTCAGTTTTTAGCCACATCATGATAATATTGCCTCCCTTGTCTCGACGTCATATAGTCGTGACGTCACTATTCAATGTGTAAACAAGCGATTCACTTCAAAGTTAATTGTAAGAAAAATAGTTTGCAAGTTATATAGAAAATGTCGCTATGTATATTCCGTTACGGTACCAATATCGAAAAATGCAGGTTAAATCGGAGAATGTCATTCAGCACAAATAAGCATTAATTTTACTCTAACTGCAAACAAACTAGTTCAAAATACGAAATCAGATTGTTAAGACAGTTTGAAATGTGAACACTTTCAAGGCTGACAGTAAAACGTAGATCTACACTATTTTAATAAATACCGATGTTTTGTAAAATGTAACTATTATAAATCTTATATACATCATTGTTATTAACATGGTCATTATATGCTACAAGAAAACTGGCACGTACAGTAAATGTTAATTAAAAACGTTCGCAACAAAAACAAAATAATTGGGTTATTGTCCCCTTTTGCTCCATTTTTTTTATTTATTGTATATAGGTTACAATATACTAATTTCATCTCTAAAGTCCATTCGAAATAAATTGTTTTAATAGTAAAAGTTCATAAAGCATATATTATAATCAAAACCACACTTATGCAATGTATTTCCAAACAAATTTAGTTCAGAAATGGTCCATTTAATATCTCCATTCTATTTTGGCAATCGATACTTTGTATATGTAAACAATGTTAAAACGAAACAGGAAAAAGGCTACCCTATTTGAAATGCAATATTTCCCAAACAAGTTCGGTGAGCCATTCTTTGTATTAATGTTTTGGTGTAAGTATACATTGATGCATTTATGTGCGAAATTTTAAGAAAATCTGTCGTTTGGAACAAGATATCATTTGATAAAAAATGACGTTTTAGAAAGCATTATTAGTTCCCATTTGACACACTTAAATGTCCAATTAAATTCATTATTTTAGCAGTACATGTAGGTAAAACGTTTTTATTATCAACATACACTTTTCTATTTTGCCAAACAAAGCATGCAAAAACATATCAGTAGAAAGAACCATAACCTTGTTTCAAAACAAGCTGTCCTATATACTTAAAACAATTGATAAAAATCCAAACTCAAAAAAGGGGCTTCGACAGGTACATGTACCGTGTTCAAAACTCAATATTTCCGAAACAAGGCCGTCACCCCTATTTTTTAAGACTGTTTTAGTTTCAGTATACAACGACGCATGAATATGGGATCCTTAAACAAAATATGTCGTTTGGAACAAAAGATATTCGTATATTTGATTATTTATTGACGTCTTCACAGGCATATTAAATAAACAATTAACCTAATTAAGCGTCCATTAAAAGTCATTTTTAAATGGTAACTGTAGATAAAGCGCCTTTTATCATTAAACTGCACTTGTATATTGCCAATTGAAACATTAAAAAAGATGCATTAATAAATCTCCATCATTCAAAACCCAATATATCCGGAACTATATATCCGGAACAATTTGTTTTCACTGTTTGAGTTTTAGGATACATTGAGGCATGTTTGTGCAATTTTTTAAAGAAAATATGTCGTTGAAAAAAATTGTTGCGAACGTCTTTAAATATGTCCCTTGTTAAAAATGTTGTGGTAAGAAACACTTTCCGTGGTACCTGTGCTAATGTTATGTTATAGTTTGACTGTAAAATAAAGCACTGTTAAACGAAACTATAAATTTAACCACAGTGGAAGCTAAGAAGAACCAGTTTACAATATCTATCTTTTGCTCACTTTAGCTATTGGTTTGTAGGACTTTCTCTTATTCTGGTATAAACGAAGATAGTTCGTCTATGACCGTATGGTTGCAGACGAATTCGACTGTGGGAAGTGTATACACCTCCACTCTGCGTAAACGGCACAACACGCTAGCAAGAATGACTTGACCAATGCACAGAAGTCACAATTATCTTTCAAAAACTGGTCTTGAAGGTAAATCTGAAAGAAAAGAAACATATTTATAATATACATGTACATTAGTAATTGTCATATAGGGATGCAATAATACTCAACATGCTAAATGTCATAACCGCTTGATATCGGTCACAGAAATAAACCAAAAGCTATATCAAAAATCTCACCGAATCTGTATTAATAATTATAAATATTACAAAACTATAACTTATTGTTTCTGGCTGCTTGTGAATAAATTCCACAAACCACCGTTATTCATTGATACATTATTACTGACTAAAAACTTTGTAACATCATTGTTTTAAATAAAATAATTTTTACGGTATACAATGTTAATTATTTAAGAGTCTTCTTAAATAATTTAATATTAAACCAGTTGGAACTTGCGAGAGTTACGTGCTGGACTTGTACGTCTTTTTTTCAAACGTTCAAGCAAGTACGTCGTACTTCAAGTAATGCGTACTGATGCTACGTAATAAGCGTGTCAGAAGATCGTGAGATTAAAAGCGACGGTGGATTACGCCTAAGGGTCATTTACAATATGGATATTTAAATATTTTTTTTTAGAAAATGTAAGCATTGTAGAAAACTCGTTTAACCTTATGATCAAATGAATACTTTAATTCTGAGTATATATTTCAACTCGGAATAATGGATCATTAATAATGAGATACGGTTGTTAAAAACGCATTTGGTGGATAGAAACTGAATATAAGAAAAATTTATAATATTTAAAAAAGTGTACTTTCAAAGGTCATGCAGTAGTGGGATTGTTGTGCCTTTAATATGTGTTGTCTAAACGTATTTGAATCGAATGACATTCTTCGACGGTTTTCGAAATTAGTGCAGAGTAGTACTCTCCGCTCGCCTACATTTTTTGATAATGACACCATAACGGAAGATTCTATGTTTAATTGGCAAGTAATCTCTATATGTACACCGCTTCTACTTACCTCTGGCCGCTTCTACTTACCTGTGGCCATTAGAACTTAAAGATGCGTATTTATTATTTAAAAAAATCTAAAAAGTATTCAGTAAATGATTGCTAAACACATAGCTCTTGATTTTATAAGCAAACAGTAAAGTAATTTATTTTATAATTATAAAAGTATTCACTTTTCGCGGGTGCGGGAAAATTAGTAGTAGTAGTAAAATCGATATCAATGAAATGTATGTGAAGTAACGCTATGCGCACGCGCACGATTTATGACTGTATTGTAACGTTGGAAAATTTTCATTGAAGTGCGCGATTTTATAGTCGTGAGTTCGAAAAAAATATTTAGTATTGCTTATATTCTTCTTAACAAGTCCATCAATATATCATTGCCACAAAAATATGTATTCGTCAACACATGGGAATATACCATGTTTAATACGTGTCTATATTTACGGGAAATACCGCCAATTTGTCTCTTTCATCAATACGTGTATCACTATGCAGTTGGTCAGTCTTTTCTAAAATGTTCTGGTCATTGTAAGACAATTAGTGGTAACTTTATATTCTCAAATAACAATGTTTTTTTTAGTTTATCATCTTAGTCGTACATTTGAAAACTGATATTTATGCAAAGGTTTGCATGTTTGGTTTTTACAACAAAAATAGGCGTTCCGCGTTTAAAAGATTTACGAAAAAAGGTCAGGATTAAATGGAAATATCAAATTTACTAAAATTTAACAGCTCAAAAGCTAACCTCTGCTAGAAAAACTGGCCCCATTTAGCAGGTGTTGTTTCTAATTGCACTATTACTGAGAAACTGCGACACGTGTCAATATTTTAAGGCGGCAGTATGATTAACTTCGGCATACTCAGTACTGATGAATAATTATTAATTAGGTTTGTCCAAATTGAATTATTCTATGTGATTTGAAGGAAAAATAAAGCCAATTGTATTATTCATATACATATCTTTTTCAGCTGAGTAAACATGACATTCATGCATTTCCCGGAGTCGTAGTTGCTAAATGGATTTTCTCCAGGAGCTGCTGCAGAGATTCTGGTCTTCCCGCGCCAGCATAAATAATTAAAAATAAAACTAAATTGTTAGAGAAATAGGTTTTAGCGAACGGTTCAGGAAGAGGCAATATTTCGCCAATTAAAACAGACAATTATACACATTCGAAAAGTTTTACGGTTAAAACCTTTTTTGAAATACAACGTCCGTGAGTAATGTGTACTATTGTTTCAATGCGTGTAGGCAATGTACAGAAATAATGTTAACGTTCACTAAAACAAAGCACAAAATGAATAGTGATCAACGACGTTAAAATTGACGGTGGTTTTAGTGAATTTGCAACACAATAACTACGTTAAAGTTGCGTTAAACGATACACTGAACCATATGCTAAATTTTGTGTATATGTTCTATTTGGATATAAACCAATCATCGTATAACTGGTCACGTTCAAATGACCTTGCAAACAATAAATTATCAGCACTGCTTATTGCCTTTCGCACAGCAATGTTTCGCCACGGTTTTTGAAAAGTGAGGCATTTCCAGCTGATCCTCGGGAATAAATCATTTACAGTTAATTTTCACGCGCAATATTTGTGGTTTTTATATGAAGTTAGACATGTATACCACAACATTTTGAAGGCAACAGTTTGATTGGGTCCTGAAAAGGTCATCTGAACTTGACCCCTAATGCGAAGTCATCAGATCCAGTCAGGTGATACTATAGTATCGTCCGACTGGAGATGATTTTAATGTGAGTTGATATATACAGGATTTAAAGTTCGATTTTTTGTGTTTTATTTTATCTTATATTTGAGTAAAAAATGATTACATCATGTTACATTATGGTGCATAATAATAATAATATTAATAATAATAATAACAATAATAATAATGTTATAACTTTTATTATTATTATTATTGATGTTGTTGTTGTTATTCAATGTTAAAATGTTTGTAAGAGTATGTATTATGAATTGCCTTTTATTAGCTACGCAGTACGCGTGTAATAAAGTTAGTATGTTTTGTAAATGTATTGTAAAATAGGTTGTAATAATACAATTACGACGGTATGCCATACATATGATGACGAAGCACTGTGGTTTTTACAGTTACATTTATTTGCTTATATTTAACGATTATGTGTTGCATGTGGTTGTCTACTGCATAATTTGTGGACAGCAATGAAAACGATTCTTTTTCTTGGTGGCGTATACAAATAAACTAAAACATACAGTCAGTATGCGAGTCATACATCTTTGTTGTATATCACAATGTATTTCACAATTGTTTTTTTTTTTTTTTTTTTTTTTTTTTTAGCCGAGACGGCTAGCTCAGTTGGTAGATCGCTGGACTACAAATCCGAGGATCGCGGGTTTGATTCCCAGCCCGGCCACATAACTTGTGTGGGGATTGGTCATGAAATTATTTCTACGGCCATTCTCCCCCTGCCTCTGATTCAAGTAGGGCAGTTGTCAGTTACTGGCATAAGTATGTGCACTTAGTACTGGTAAACCAGCTTACCCAGGAAAAGTGTGAGTAGGTTAACAAAAACCCAAACAAACAAACAAACAACAATTGTTTTAGTAATAAATAATTATTTCATGCTTACTTGTTTTGTGGAAAAATATGCTGATATTTTAGAAGTATTTATTTTGAAAAGGTATGTGGATACTTGTTATGTTAATATTATGCATTACGAAATAATGTTATGATTAATTTTGTGATGACTTTGAATATAAAACACATACGTTTGAAATGGCCCAAGCAATAATTGTTATGCAAGTGTTGTGTGTCAAGTTGTTATAAATACAAAGGGATATATTCAAATATTGGCAAATATTGAAATACAAATGAATCAACACTCCTGACACAGACACATATATATTGGAAATAAGGTGTCGTTTATGGATAAACATTTATTTAAGTTAATAGAAAAAAACAGTAACATATTTTTGTAAAGCTTTTCGTCATGATTTTGGAAACACGTATTTAATTTATATACAGTTACAATACAGATAAATACACAAGTGTGTCTGGCTAAGTCACTTCCTGGTTAGCTGGGCAGATTTTCGATCCGGAGGTCGTTCGTTAGAAAACCGGCGGAGAAAACTCTTGTTCTACTGTATACTGCTTTATATAATATTTTGTTTTTGCTTAGTCCAAATTTCATTTATTTATATTTTTAAAAACACTAGAATCTGTGAATAAGTCATTTCATTACCATAAATATATTCATTGAATATAATATACAACATCACGAGGGTATAAAACCTGAAGGTGCATGTACCAAATGCTGTTAATTTTAATGCCAGTACCTTCTGGTTTTCAACATTCGACTCTTACAGTAACTATTATGTTTTTGTTTGATTGTATGTTTGTTGCCCTTGTTGTTATTTTGAGGGAACGATTTGTCGTTTAAATTAGTGAAAAAGTGTTTTAAAGTGTTTACAGTACTTTTCAGAAATATCACACGGTAGTATAAACCGCATAAATCTTTAAAATAATACCGCGGTAAGGAACAAGGGCTATAAGATGAAGTGCAATGTTTGTGTCAAATGAACATCAGTACAGATGTAAGGACATCCGTAAGATGTCTTGTAGAAAAAATGTCTCGAACGAATGTATTTGTACATGATTTGCTACTTCACCCCATTATTGTTTAAGAAATGTTTGTGTCAGTCCACAATTTGTGACTTGTTTCTTATAGTTATGTGATATAGAGACTATGTCGACAAACAAGTGATCTCCTTCAGCAATGTTTAATATTATTATATTACCGAAATTTGCAAAGAAATATGCAATACAAAGGCGTGAACAATAAATAAAGTATGAATAATTTAAAACAATATTATTTGATAAAGAGACATAAACATCTGATGACGACAGAGTCCTAAGAACAAAGGACAACTGACAAAGCTGTAACTAACTGCTCTATTCTGACTTTGTCAATATACTATACTATGTTCATTTTATGGTTATATACGATACTACAATTTTGTCGTCGAAGGGTAAAAAATAAAAGGCCAAACAAACACGACTTAAATTTAAACAAAAATGTTTGATTTTTATCAGAATGCATAAACTCTTACTGGATCATAAGTACATTATGTTTACCATTACTATATGCAAATATTAATAACAACATTGCTGATGTTTTGCTGCAAGGGAGCATTTTTGTAGACATAGTCCTTGATATTTGCACTTTCCCACTTTGCTTAAATTTTAGAATATTGTGTGTGTTAAAATTATATCAGCACATTTGAATTATGCGTTGTGATTATCAATAAATATTTGCAGAAAATGAAAATGCTTTTGCTCTTCAACTGATGTGTATTTGAACAATCACGTAGATATTATGTGTATGATTTTTAGAAATTGCAATATCAGTCAATGTAATTATTATTTACGGTTATACAAAAACAATTTAAATAACTTAATTGAGCTCATTTACGTACATATTGTGTGTTATCTAAATTGCAATGTCAATCAATGTAATTATTATTTATTATTTTGGTTTATACAAAGACAATAACAAGTAAATTAATAAAGTATGACCGATTAAATGATTTTAATTGAGCAAAGGAAATGGAGTTACAGCTTGATCGGAAAACAAGTAAACTGTATACATGTAAGCCAAATAAGCCGAAAGGAGTGATTATTGGTCATATAAAGCTAACAATCAGGCCAAAAAACACAGCTTTCATTTTAATTTTGTATTTATTTGAATATTCAGTACAGCAAGGAACGACTAATTACAAGAATTATACATGTAAAAAACATATTGTTGATATTTTATGCTATTTAAAATACAGCAAAACTGCTGATACGAGATTCAGTTTATACCATAACCCGACCTTATTGTTACAATTGTGTTTTCTGACAGACGGAAAAGAAGAGTCCCTTTACCAAGAGACGCCTTGTTTGACCCCAGGGAAAGACACAAATGTCTTTCGAATTGGCAATGTAACAATAACAGTGAAGCAGGGTGACATTACTAAAGAGGGCGTTGACTGCATTATAAATAGTTCAGACGAGAATTTAGATCTTACGAAAGGTATAATTTTGCATGAATGTATATTGGTAATGTGGTTTTTATTTTGACTTTTTTTTATAGTAAAAGCTTTTGCCGTACACTATGTACCAAATGAAACGTGTGTTCATTACAGTCTTTTATTTCCTATTTTAATAAAAGTGTCCGAAGCCCTCGTAAATATTTGCGGGACAGAGCTTATGAAGGAGGCTCAATCCAAGCGTATGTTAAATGTTATCTTTATGAGTTTGTATTAACGGCATATATTTCTACAATGCACACGTTTGTGGGAATAACAGGCTGTTTCTATCATGTTCTTGTGCGCATTTACCAAAATGTGTTGATGCCCCGGAAGGAAGGCATATAGTAGTCGTAGCGTCCATCCGGTTGTCCAAGAGTGGGTTTATTTTTTTTTGTGTTGGGGCGGGGTGGTACCAGGTGAATCCGTCCGTCTGGATTTTGTTTACACACTGTTTAATGCCTGGAAGGATTTTAATATAACTTCAGATTAGTATTCACCATGACCAGACGATGCTTTGCGTACATCACCCATACTCGTCGGTTAAAGGTCAAGATCGCAATTCAAGGTCAAATACCAACGATTTTAAATAACTTCAGATTATTATTCACCATAACCAGATGGTGTGTAGCTTACATCACTTATGCTTGTCTGTCAAAGTTCAAGGTCACAATTGAAGACAGAAGGTCAATTATTTTCGTTTCCGCTCCATAACTTCAGAATGCCTGGAAAGATTGTAATAGTGGGGTATGCGTCATATCCTGTGACAGGCCTTGTTGTATTGCTAATGTTAATATGGTTTCGACCAACATCAGCATTTTATTCCTATTGGATGCGGGAGATATATAGTGATTGTCCTGTCCGTCAGTCCGTGATTCCGTGGTTCCGTGGCTGTATCCGAACGAGCTAAACTAGATTTTACCGTTTTTGTCTAGTAGCACCAACACCGCTAACTACAACACTTGGATACTTACACAGTTGCTGCTTATGAACATTCTACATCCACCCATATTACCCAACATCACTTTGACCGCTTTGACATTGAGCTAATTTGAATTATTCAAATGGGCTATTTTCTTGGTAAACTAGCTTTTACAGTTTCGTCTTATATCAACACGTCTTATTACTGTGGTATAACGGCTTGTCCACGCCGCGCTGTTACAATAATAACAAAAATACCATTTCGGGCTTAAGTTGTTTATTCAGATGTCTCGGGTATCAGTTCTCAAGCTTCCCAAGTTCGATCCCGCGCTCCAACCGTCCCCCACTGTAGCGTTTTTGTCGCAAAACCAGTGTCTAAACCTAATCTCTGAATCCTGTCCATGAGCATCAACAGGGCTCTCATATCTAAAGGAATGCACATGTTAACAACTGTTTTCATCAACATGGCAGATACATATATATATGCCATTAGCAAACCTCGAAATAAGGTGTTTTTGACATTGACATGGCAACTATGCATATACATTATGACAAAAAACTTGAAAAATGATAGTTTGACCTTTGTTAATTAATTAAGCACTTACTTTATTACTATTAACAAGTTAGATTTCATTACAAGTTGACATATTCCTATACTTAGTGTTTTGACTAATTAAAGACGTGCGTATAGTCATTTAAACATCTAATAAAATGACAAGACAATTTATAAAACAAACGCCAGTTTACTAGTTTGACCATTATTATCTAAAGTGGTCTCATTACACCACACTACAACACTTTGATACTTACACAGTTGTTGCTTATCTCCATCCCTAATCCACTCATATCACCCAACCTCACTTTGAACCTTACATTGACCTAATTTGGAATGATTTTAACGGGCTATCCAGCACCATCCGGGGGCATGTGTGTATATCGAACACAGCGTCTTGTTGTATTTGTGTGTTTTTTTCTGGAGTTTCTGTATTTTGCGTGATTTGCAGACCAACATAGTAAATTGTTATATAATTATTTATTTTAGTTAAGTTGGTGTTTATAACTTGTGTATAACTAACATTTTTAATTGTCGATTTAATCTGATGTGTGCATATACTTGACTTTGGAAGCAAAAAAACTAATACATAGTGGCGGGGAAAGGAGGAGCACACTCTTTGTGCCCCCTTGTAAAATACTAGATGTAAAATAACAATACGCGCTGTACATTATTTTGAATTTCACAGTCACATATTTTCAAAACATGTATGTTGTAGCTGGTGGAGAGCAGATTCGACAGTTCTCAGATAATGCAAATACTGTCCGCCTGATATTTTACTCTTTGAGGGATTCTGACATCAGGGACGCCGTTTCTCTGTTAAACACACTAAAAGATGCCGAAATAAAGACGGCGTCATTCACAGATTCCATTATAAAGAGACTTGATGAACGACAGGTATCACCTGAAAATGTTTATGGCTGGCTAAAAATTACGTTTTACATTGCTTCGCCTTAATTCCAGCTTGGTACTTTAAGAAACTATTACCTTATAGATAATTTGTGCAGCATAAAATGCTTGTATATTTGATTGTTGCAGTTACTGGGAAAAAAATGTAAATTTATACGTTCAGTTATCCACAATTATAATGGCCGTTTAGCAATAAGAAGAATTTTTCTAAGTAACATAAATGGCAATGGAGGGCTTATAAATAAGACTCGTCATTTAAGGCCTTAACTCGATCAGAAAAGTGCGTAATGATCTCCGATGATAAATATTAAACATAGAAAAGACGTAGTAAACCCTGTCCTTCATAAACATTCAGTTTGTTTTCTTTTAAATTATGAACAGTCGTATACAAATGACGTTCTTCTTTTTCAGAAACGGGCGATTGCAAGAATTGCTCAAAAACACCATGTTGATTTGAAACACACTGAAAATGGACTAGAAATTTTTGGGATTATTACAAATGTATACACAGCCAACACTTATATTAGCAGGTGTTTGTTTTGTGTTTTATATATTATTAAACGAACAATCACTCTTTTACTGTTAACTTTTTAACAGTATCTAATTTTTAATTACATTTATGTTTCTAACGGTTCCATATATAAATAACATATTCATTTACGTGTTAAGTAGTATAAAAATCCTTTTTTATAACACATGTTTGTTTGTTGTTGTTTTTTCAACAAGTTCATTGTGTTTTGTCAAGGATAATAAAAGATGCGATACAAATTGAAAACGACAAACAAGCCGCGATGATACGAAAAGATGTTGTCCAGTGGTTTTACATAGAGGTCACTGATCATGATGAGATTTCTGTCCCGTACGAAGAAATTCTTAATTTTCAAATAAAAAAAGCATACAAAAATCAAGAAGGAAATTTCGAATATCGGTACGTATTATGGTATTAAAAATGATATATGTATATACATACTGAAAAGCAATAATTTGTGGTTCGGTTAGTAGTATAGACAATGAACCAATGTAATATTCTGTGGTAAGGAATTTGTTTGAATTCATATAGTCATAAATGGAGTAAAAACCATAAAACAACGTTATTCATTACCACATTATTACTTCAAAGATGGTTCACACATTTAATACGCTAAAAAAAGTATTACAATCTGTAAAATGCATTTATTGCTATATTTAAGTTTGTATATTTTTAGATTTAAATTATGTTAATCATAACATTCACTGCATATAAATCCGACATTGATATTGTATTACCGTATAGTATAATCAAAAATACATTACTAAATATATAATTAAGTAATCGTATTTTCGATTGAATCTAGTTCAAAAAATTCATAAACCGATACTTAAGGATCAACATTTATATCGAATTGAACGTCTTGTTATCGATCAGAATTCGACCAAAATTAAGTCACCATAAATATGTATATCTATTGCATGAAAGACTTAGGACAAGTGATATAATTTATTCGTCGTAGCTTCTAAGATAACTTTTGATCTAGATTTCTTGTATATGTGGACCTATAAAAATTTACAAATTTGGCGCAATTATTCAGCGGTAAAATTGATAAATATTTGTTGAATATTTATGTAGTAAGTTCAATTGACAGTTTTTATTTTCAAATTTACCATAGACGCCGAACATAATTCTTTAAATAAAAATTAAAACTTTGTCTAAAATTCAAGACGCAAGACGATTATACTTCATATGACCTGAAACTGTATTCGTACTTGTATCAAGAAATATTTGGGAGAAATTTTCTTTTTTCAAACAAGAACACCTAAACATCCCTTTAATTAATTTAAAGATATTTCAAATAAATAGGGAAGTAATAAATCTTATTATTATACCACACTTCGTTTCCACATTGTAAAATCCCATATACCCGTCCCTGTATAATTTGTATATGTTATGGCATTGGAAAGTAATATACACCGAGCGGGGTATAATTTTTAAAATATACTCCGCGCGTGGGCCTAAAAATAGTAACTCGGCTTTTCCGAGAAATCAGTATTAGCTAATGATAAGTAGGCGGTTATTAAAATGTATTTAAAAGAATTAATGTCGATGAGCGCTTGATTTTCCAATAATAAACTTAAGTTTACAATGTACGACTAGTTTTTTTTTATTACAGTATTTTTGTTCGGTGTAATAAAATAAATATTACAGGCATGTTGCGGGGTATAGTAAATATTGGACACCTCGAAGAGTAATGTCAACCTCGCCGAGGCCGAACATCACTCTTCTCGGGGTGCAATAAGCAAGACATTTTCAGAAAACTAGTGACTTGTATGAAAAACAATGTACAAATCTTCACCTTCATTAACAGTCGTACATTTGTACTAGTTGTTACTTGTTTTAAGTCATATTAACAATAAACTGAAAATTGCAGATACGTATATACTGGTAAATATTATATTTCGAATATCGGTAATTAAGTATCGATACAAATATCGCATCAATATTTATGCCCGTAAAGATAATTATTTGTTTGTATGTGTGTAATTAATATATCTTACTTGACCACCATATCTATATGCGCACATGATCATCATATGTATATCCATAGACTACAAGGAATGTAAAAGCGAAACATATTGATGCATAAGGAATTGCGCTGTCTGCACCGATTTTGATTTAACTTCTGATTTAAGTAATATTCACCTCACCGTCACATTTATAAGTTATTTATTTAATAAATATCAATAAATCTACATGTATCTATTAATTTGGACTTATTTATTTATTAATTGCTAATTCCAGGGAAGATAGCATAGAGTTCGTCGTTGATTTCAAAACATGGCAAGAATTTGAGAAGGGAGAAACAGATGATACTAAAAAGACGAAGATTTTTCGTAAAGATTTAGTTAACGGTATACACGTAAATAAACATTTTATGATTGTTGAATACAAGATCCACAATTTTATGGCCTATAACATAAAAGGATCTGTTTGCGAACTCGTCATTGAAGGACTTAACTGTTCATTTATTTAATTTTGCCTATATGTACTTCCCTATAGCAAAGTGACTGTAGTTTTATATCGGTATAGATCTACAGAGTGAAACGCCAAAATATTGGAAGCGAATGAAAGGAAATCACTTAGTCCACGCTTTGCCTGAAACAGATCCTAACTACGAAGAAATAGAAACTGCCTTCAAATCGTCTGTTGGGTCTGGTTATACTGTCCAAAAGGTAAGCCTGTTTATGTGGCTATCTGCCGTTACATCGGTTCGTCCTATATATGTTGTGCTTGTGTCGGAAGCGTATGGAAGAGCGTTCCTTTATTTTATAGTTTTGTCATACCACTGTATGAAGTCGCTTAGTGATATTTAATTTAAGTTTGCAGATAGCTCAACAGATAGTATGCACATTGTAAACTTGTTTAGTGTTGAAAACTGTTACTACGGCATCTAATAGTTTGACCATGTCCTTGAAGATCCTTTATGATATTATAATGCGTACTTCTTGTAAAGAACATACGGGTTTGCCCGTTGTATAACGCTAAAACAATTTTAATAAATGAATTGTTATTGATTTTCTTAATAAAAAAACGAAAGTAAACCGTTTATAAATAAATATCGACAAATCACTTAATAGTTTGTAATGTATAGCGTTGTCTTATACGCTTTAGTATTGCTGTTTTCCGTGGTTAAATTACACAAAACCTCGGAACTAAATACATTTTCTCTATAAAGATGTAATTAGAATACTACTGCTGATTTTTCTAAAACCACAAGGAAGCTTTACTTTTTATATTCCACTAGAAATGCGTTCACATACACATATGTCCCAACCGATATATCTACCGGTCGCGTTGTCTGTAAACATACACATGATTTTGCTAAAGGGGGAAAAGTCTTTGAATAGTGTACGTTCTGTTCATGTTTTCTCTCTGTTTGAGTTATCAAGAAGATGCCATCTATAATTTTAAGGGCTCATAATTATTATATCGTGCAAAACATTTAAAGGAAATATTGTTTAACTTAAGGGTGTCCCTTTTTATTACAAGTATACTATTAAAAAAGGCGTATTTTAAGTGTTTTATTAAGAAGAAGTAAATCTAACTTAACACGTCTATACATAGATAACAACATTGACACTATATAAAGAGAATTGGCCGTAATGTAGTACATCCCATTAGACGCTTTATTGAAGTGTTTCTGTTTTTGGGGAATAAATAACAGATACTAAAAAAATTGTTCCATAAGGATTTTTACATAATGCATTTTAATTTTGTAACGACAAGCAAGAACTAAATTTTGTATTACAAAACATGTAATGTGTCCTGACAACAATGTGTAAAGGGGCGATGCAAACATTTAGGCAATTATGAGTAATGGTTCTTATATGCTTCATTTCCTCTTGCTGTCTTCAATCTATCTGTAAAGGATCAACACAATATATATTATATATTTTTGTTAGTTATGTTTTTGCTTATCAAACATCAATTAAAGAAACAAATGTATAACCTTCACAAGTCTGTTATGGTCTTTGCACGTAAAAGTATTTCTCATTTTGGTGCCAACCCATGTGAAAATCCTTCCTTGCATTACAATAATATGCTCTTATCAATTATTTGATATATGACATTGCAATTTTCATTTTAGACTTTGTTCTTGCAAGCGACATATCGTCCCATAATGCTTATCACTTCTGCCAAGTTATTTGCAAATCCTTCCATGCTTGAAAAAATTATGCTCCGGACAAAGACCATTCGTTTCATTCTTATACTGGACTTTAGACGTTTAAGTGCGACCTTGACCATTGACTTTCGTAAGTTATTGTCCTGATAAGAATTTGAAGATACATACGTGCCACATCTCGATCAATGCTAATTAAATTTATATTAATATTGACTTCCAACTTTCCGTTTAAGTAACTATCACTTTAACATAAAATGGTGAAATTAATACTCGTATAATCATTTTAAATTTCAAAACTCCTGTTACATATGTTACTTACATACTTCACATTGTTATTGTAAAACACATGTCAAGAAATAGTTCAGTTATGTTTTAAATGTATTGTACGATTATATTGAACTGTCAATGGTGAACTCAGTCATTAAAACCGGCTATTTTTGTTCTCGAATTGTTTTGAATGGTCGTGAAAATTACGAAATTAAATAAGTATTCAAAATACGAATGTGATTCAGTTTGAGGGAAATTGTACAATCAGGTAAAAGTATTTGACTTATAACTAGGAAGACTCTGTTTCGAATTCATCTAAAGTAATTTTTATGTTAATTTTGAATACATATTTATCGGAAACACTTGAAAAGTTTGATCTTCTTGTGCAGTTTTTCATCAAATCATACCTATAACTCACGCGCGTATATGAAGCCACAAAATATAACGATAAACAAGACACATGTGAATTCCAGCCTACCGTTGAAACACGTTCAATAGGTACAATTATCGCATGCTTTCGTATTGTGAAAAGTCAATGATTATCAGGTAAACTAAACTTAACAGTAACACTTTTGAACGAAATTATAGATAACCGTGTTCAATGACTGTACAATACTTATTCAACATTGACAGAAATATGTACGTGGATTATATAATTTGAATATTAAAGTATTTCTTGTTTTGTGCACAGATCGAAATGGTCCAGAATAAGTATCTCTGGCAACAGTACGCTGCAAAGAAAAAGCAACTGGAAGGACAAAATCCCCGGGGAACAGTTAACGAACGATGCCTGTGGCACGGTACCTCTGCTGACACGGTGGAGAGCATCAATGCACATGGCTTCAATCGTAGCTACTGTGGAAAGAACGGTATGCAAAAACGGAACGCATATGTTATACACATGTTAATATCAAATGAACAAGGTTTGATAAAGAATTAACAATGTTACAAATAGGTTGGTCAATTAATAAATTGTTCCTTCTGTGTGGTGTATATTCATACATTATACATGACAATTACAAAATGGATTGATAAAACTAAAACATAAACACATGTACGCTATCTTTTCTTATATTCAACAACTATGTGTTACTGACATATAACCATGTTGTACTTAAAGCAGAAAAAAATCCAGAAGTGTTCAATTGTTTTATTTGTTTTTAATACCGTGATTAAGAGTGAACGAAAGTGTATAAATGAGTGCGTGTGAAAGTGCGCGTGTGTGCTTCTAACTGTGTGTCGTAGTGTAAATGCATGATAACATTGCCTTTCCATTTGGGTATATGTTCTGCGTTAATCTTTCTTGGGATAGCTCATATTAAGACTTCAATTGGGAATAGCATAAATATTGGGATAATCTTCTCCAGATTAATGTCTAAAGGATTATAAAGCTTCATTTATTCGAGATAAGCATGTGTCTGTGTTTTTCCATCATTTATACAGATTTTAACATCTAAACATTTCAGCGACGCGCTATGGTGAGGGTGTCTATTTTGCGGTAGATGCAAGTTACTCGTGTAGCGACACTTACTCAATACCAGATGCAAATGGTGTTAAATGAATTTACTATTGTCAAGTACTTACTGGAGAATTCACGAGAGGTACACGAAACATGCGTGTTCTGCCACTTAAACCATCTGGAGGTAATAATGCCTTATACGACTCTGCTACGGATATCCCACTCAAACCCAGTATGTTTATAATATTTAATGATACACAGGCGTATCCATTGTTCATAGTGCATGTCAAAAGACAGTAAAGCATAACCATTCTGTTTTCCAATGCCTTCCAGGGCTTTGACAAACAAATCATTATCAACGTTTAATTGTGATTTGTAGCTAAGACATAACATTGTTGAATGAAGAATAGACTTGTTTTGTTTATTGTTTTGTTAATTTAGTCAAACGTTTTGAGACTTATTTAATACAGTAAGATTGTCCGAATATGGTAGCATGCACCTGCTGGTTCGATATACCGTTCTTTGAAAGTACACATTTTGGTGAAGTATCGCGTATTTGTGTTCTTTGTGAGTGTGTGTGTGTGTGTGTGTAAGTATAGTCATAGACCAATTTTAACATAGAAATTACGTACGTATGACATGCTTCTTAAAATGTATCGCAACTTCAGTGCTCTAGATGGGTATTTCGTAGAGAGTGAAGGTACGCTTACCACAAATATACATTCAGTTGGTAATTAATTGCCTTCCTTATCAATGAAACAATAATCGATTAAGTAACTTTCATATATATCTATCATGTAAAAGACTCTTGAAGAACAGAAATTAAAATATTTCAAATAAGGAATGCCTATACATTTACACCTATATTTACAGCTACCGATACATTTGTATTGTAAATTTAGTTTGTTAGGCATAAAATTTGGTTGAATTCAATGTGTTGGCTTTCGTAAAAAGTATGCGTTTTTTTTTGTAGATTTTGTTATTGTATTCTAAGTCTTGTTGGCATATGCTTAACATGTAAAATGTATTGATTGTGTGTGGTGATTTTGTACAATAACCTTGCGTCAAGTAAGATACTGGAGTAAGAACTCTTCTACAATAACTATGTATGTGAGGCTAATACGTGCATCGGAATCCAACGTTATAAACGACCTTTTCAGTAAGATATCATATAGGCGTCTCTTTTCCATTTTGACAATATATTTTGTACAAACAATGGGAAATTCTGCGCGTAAATGTACATCTAGATTTTATTTATGTGCTGATTTTCTGTACGCAAATAATCTAGTATATGTCTTTTCAACGTCATTTTTCATGTGTTTTAGAAGGATTTAAATGAGCTAGATAACGGACAACAACAACCATAACTCTGACGCATGGAGTTTCTGTCACAGGTTTAATGTTCTTGTATGCAAAGAACCTGGGAAAGAGTTTGATGGATTTCAAAGAACTTTCAACTAATAATAGAAAACGTTTAGAGGATGTACGTACATCACCATTCGACTGCTTCATTGTATTCATGAAACTTGGCTCAAATGTTCAGGTCATTGAGACGATGTGCAAAAGGCATGAGTCAGTCACGCAGGCTCAATGTCAAGGTCACACTTGTAGGTCAAATATTCGAGCCTAGATTTCGTGTCCGCTCCATATCTCCTATACCCTTTGAAGGATTTTCATGAAACTTGGCTCAAATGTTTAAGTCATTGAGACAATGTGCTGAAGGCATGAGTCAGTCACTCCGGCTCAAGGTCAATGTCACACTTGTACTTCAAATATTCGAGCCTGCATTTCGTGTTCGCTCCATATCTCCTATGCCTTTTGAAGGATTTTCATGAAACTTTACTCAAATGTTTAGGTCATTGAGACGATGTGCAGAAAGCAAAGGCCTTTTACGCCAGCTCAAGGTCAAGGTCACACTTGAAGGTTAAATAATTTTTTGAGCCTCCATTTTCGTGTCTGCTCCATATCCCCTATATCCTTTGAAGGATTTTCATGAAACTTGCCTCAAATGTTTTACTCATTGAGACCATGTGCAGAAGGCATAAGCAAGTCACTCCAACTCAAGGTCAAGGTCACACTTAAAGGTTGAATATTTGAGCCTGTATTTTCATTTCCGTTCTATATCTCCTGTGCCCTTTAAAGGATTTTCATGAAACTTGCCTCAAATGTTTATCACATTGAGGCAATGTGCAGAAGGCATAAGGCAATCACGCCACCTCAACGTCAAGGTTACACTTTAAGGTCAAATGCTTGAGCCTCCATTTTTGTGTCTGCTCCGTATCTCCTATGCCCTTTGAAGGATTTTTATGAAACCTGGCTCAAATTTTTATCACATTGAGGCAATGTGCAGAAGGAATGGAGCAGTCTTGCCACCTCAAGGTCACACTTGAAGGTCAAATGTTTGAGCCTCCAGTTTCGTGTCAGCTCCAATATCTCCGATGCCCTTTAAGGAATTTTCATGAAACTGATTACGGTCAGTGTGATACTTCAAAGTCACCTTTAAAATCTAATGAAGGATCACGGCGGGTGATAAAGCTGCCCTTTGTACTGCCTTGTTCAAAATTAAAACGATGCGGCTATATTTGTAACGTTTGTGTTTTTAAACATATTTGTGCGTTGTGTGATATTGTGATTTTTTATCATATGTTTTACAATTTTTCTGCTTAAATTTCTGTTTATTTGTAATGTTTATTATATTTTTATTATTGTTGTTTTAGATTTCTCAGAACACATTCAGATGTTTTAGAATATGTGTTATGGCTGTAAAAAATGTAGAGTAAACCATGTGTTTATTAAAATGATATATGTCATAAACACGAAATGATATGATGCATTATGGGTATTTAAAATGAAGATAAGCTAGATCTATGTTTTGTTTTGTGTTCATGGACAGCATGAAAATCAGTACTCATAATTATTTATCTAAAAGATCTAACGGTAGATTCATGTAGTAATTAATTGTATAAAGACTCATTAAGCGCATATCAACTAGAATAGGGGGTCAGATTTAGTTTTTATTTCCGATCCATTATAAACAATACATGGCTTGTCAATGAAATCTAAATAAATCATACTAGGCATACAAAAGGTTTTGTGAAATATGTAATATTCCAGACCCGATCACACATTTATTGTGTAATGATTATCATATTGGCAGAACGGAACACACCGTTACACTCCCGCTCTGTCAGTGAACAATCATGCCCTATTGGCATTGTTCGACTTATGTTCAAAGTGATCATACTTGAAAAAGAGGTTTCAAACTTAAATAATGATTAAGTACACAGTTGCACATTTTTTTAAAGATTTACATAGAACATTCATAACGGATTATACACGATTGAAATGAATGTGACTGAACTTGTTCGACAAAATCATTAAGTTGGTTGGAATTGAACATTGCTAAAAATGTTAAACTGCTTATCATGAACATGGCGGACAAACTTTTAGCGGAATAGAAATACATCTACAGCATGTTAAATAAATGGAAATAAATCGCGTGAAGTAGAAAATATTGTGTGAGAGACATTATTCAGGTACATATTGATGACGAGGAAACGTAAAAAGTCTAAGGATTCGCCGGATAACGGTAAATCGTGCTCAAAACGTAGAACTAGGCAAACAAATTGGCGCAAAATGTTCAATTGTCACCAGGGTCGAATCAAAACGGACATATACAGGAAAGTCATTTTTATAACAGTCCACTTTCATGGACATGGGTTTGTACCCAATGAAACGCCATCGTCGCCTGGCCCTTACATTTTGACATCATTGTTTGAAAGGTTAAATTTAGTAGATAAGAAGTTATTACAAGACCAAATAAAGAAAACGATGTCATCCATGCTCTCCCGGATGGACAAAATGGTACAACGTAAAAGCGATCTTGAGAGCAGAATTAAGGAAGTAGAAAAGTCGTATGATGTTAGTATAGGATATTCTTTCTGCAAAGAAGACCCCTGTCCACGGGCAGCATGTGAAAACGAGAGCCCGGAGCGCTCAAGTTTTTCATGCAGCTCGTGGACAGGTCTTTTCTACGCAGAAAGACCGAGATACGAGGTCAATATCCTATACTTACTTCATACGAGTTGCATACCTGACTTACATACCAGAGACGACACAAATGCCTCATAATTGAAATTTAAAATACGGAAGGTGTCGATCAGATGGTTCTTTATACAACGATTGCAGGTATTTTGTCTCAGTTTATTTCCTTGAGATTGTAATGAAATCAATGGTACATGGATACAATAATTTTCACATTTTCAATCAGAGCTCCAGATATGTTTGTATGTAGAGGGTAAATGCACATTTAATCCATTGGTGGAGGGGGCGGAAATGTCGGACAAGGAAAGCAATTGAGTAATCTTAAGTAACGTAGAAGATAATGCATGGAGATCAAAACATATTTTAAAAACATTTATGGGTCTTTTTTCATTCCCATGTGTACGCAAAAGGTTGAAACGTCTTGCGTAAATGTACTCTCTGATTTTATTTTCTGTGCGTATCTTGTAATTTTCTATGCGTAAGTTACGTGTACGCGCTTTTTATCTGGTCGTCCGTCATTCTGAAACAGTATAGATATAGTTGTCCATAAACAGGAAGACATTTCACATTGATGCTGAATCAGTTTTGTAGTTATTTGGATTTTTATATTCAATGCTGAATGTACAGGTATACAATTGTATACACTTTTAAACAAACACTCATTCAAAAGGTATCAATTGGTATCAATCAATAACGTTGAAACTGCATGGCCTTAATGCCTGGCATAATTTAGTATATGATTTTATGATTATAGGATTTTACTAATATTAAATAAATACACAACATTAAAATGGATGTACGTGCGTGCATTATTTTTAGAAAAGCATATATTGTGTCGTAGAATAAAAAACACCATCAGTTACAAGTCATTATTTTCTCAAAGGAAATTGTTTCTGCGTCGACATATAATATAAACACCAATTTATAAATTTGGTGTTTTGTAAGAGGCAGTAGAAATTACAGAAATATACAGAAAGTCCAAAAATTTCATTTACATGCGCATGTATGTATTTGTGTACACTTTTAATTATTGATCCATATACTTCGGGGCAGGTCTTCCTCTCTCTGTGAACAACACAATACACGTGCGCGGGTCTATCTTTTTGCACGTGGACGGGTCTGATATCTCTCTGGAAAGACCCGGTCACGTGCACAAACATAGACCCGCGCACGAGAATGTATTGTTCTCGCAAGTCTTTCCGAAAAATATAGACCCGAATTCAACAAAGAAGTAGGTATGTAAGTGGTTATATGGTTGAACCTTTTACCAAAAACAATCTGAATTTGACTCAGTGCTTAAAACCACGAGCAATTTACAAAAATGTGAGGAGTCCGCAAACAAGAAAGCATCTAAATTGCAAGCCGAAATAACGGATCTCAAATGCAGGAGTATGCGGGAAAATTTGTTTTTCCAAATGTGTTTTTCCAAATACCTGATGAGAAATACGAAACGTTTGAGCAAACGATATTGGATTTTATTGAATCAAAATTGCACGTGCAATATATTAGCAAAACATATCATTAGAGAAAATTATTGAATGGACGTCGAACTTATATTTTATCACAAGACAGCTGCCAATATAATAATTGAAAAACATTATGAATACTTCAATAGTCAACGATACTAGCATCTTAACTATAACTTAAAACTAAGTTTTAGAAAAAGTGCAATACACACTATAATAATAATTTTACGACTACTACATATGTTGCATGGTGTTAGTGAAAAGTACAAATCCATTCCTCTTTAGGAAATATTTACTGTACTTAGAATTTGGGTTAAAATTTAATATTACACAAACATATAATACGATTGTACGAATTATTTTTGGTAAAACATAAAATAATATAATCATCTGTACTTATTTCAAAATCAATTTTAAAACGATTTGTATTAATGTATAACAACTATGACGATTGAAGCAATAGTAGAAAAATGGTCATTTGCTGGGCAAGAAAATCGGAGGATAACTCGCGAAATATTAAAGACTGAGTCATAAACCTTGTTTTTGATACTTCGACGATTTTAGGTTAATTATGAAGGAATTGCTGGTTAGTTTAGTTTAAAAATATTTATTTAAGCTCGATTGCATCGACAGCCTTTCTCGTGTAGAGACACTCTCGAGTCCGTTTCCTGGTAAGAACGTACTTGGTGTATTTGGACAGATCTTAACAACGCTCCCTGATTCTTATTACTTGGGTCATGTATTTCATTTAAATATATCGCTAGTGGGCATTGTTTAATCGGTAATTTAACTTGCGGGCAATTATCCGGGTCGTCAAAATTACGAACGGGCTAATGTCCGAGGTGTGCAAAACCGGGGTGGGCTTTTGTCTGGGGGGGGGGGGATTTAGTCCGGATTCCTACGTTTATACGTGCATACATGAACACATTTACATACGTACAAACGCACACACAATAATCCGCCTAATATGTATTTTTAGGGCACAAAAATTAATATCAACTGTAAACAAACTATCCCATCCAATAGCGGACATGTGTTTGTCAAATGAAGATCTGAACGATGGATATCCAGACGACATTTCTATACAACTATTTAAAAATCCCAAAAGCGGTACTGGATATAAAGTTTTTATCAGTTAGTTTTCATTTCGGTGTCATTGTCAACCTGATTAACAGGAATCAACCATTTTCAATACTGTTATAGTGGACAAAGCAAAGAACATACACACTAAGATTTAGCAAATGTTTCTTGAACTCAAGTGATCTTAATAGTCGCATAATTTAAGCTTATATTACAAAGTATGAGTAGTAGAAGTGTGATTAGTAGTACTAGTAGTAGTAGTATGAATATGAGTAGAAGCAGAAGTGGTAGAACTAGTAGTAGGCGTATGACAAGGTGTAACAGTGGTAGTAGTAGTAGCAGTAGGAGTAGGAGAAGGTGTAGCAGTGGTAGTAGTAGTAGTAGTAGGAGTAGTAGTAGTATTAGTAGTAATAGTAGTCGTAGTGGTAGAAGTAGTAGTAGTAATAGCAGACGTAGTAGTAGTAGTAGTAGTAGTAGTAGCAGTAGTAATAGTAGTAGTAGTAGTAGTAGTAGTAGTAGTAGTAGTAGTAGTAGAAGTAGTAGTAGTAGTAGTAGTAGTAGTAGTAGTAGTAGTAGTAGTAGTAGAAGTAGTAGTAGTAGTAGTAGTAGTAGTAGTAGTAGTAGTAGTAGTAGAAGTAGTAGTAGTAGTAGTAGTAGTAGTAGTAGTAGTTGTAGTAATAGTAGTACAAGTAGTAGTAGTAACAGTAGTAGTAGTAGTAGTAGTAGTAGTAGTAGTAGTAGTAGTAGTAGTAGTAGTAGTAGTAGTAGTAGTAGTAGTAGTAGTAGTAGTAGTAGCAGTAGTAGTAGTAATAGTATGAGTAGTAGTCGTAGCAGTAGTAGTAGTAGTCGGAGTGTTAGTAGCAGTTGCAAAAGTTGTAGTAGGAGGTCGAGTAGGAGTAGGAATAGTAGTAGTAGTAGTAATAGTAGTAGCAATTGTAGTAGAAGTAATAGTTGTAGTAGTAGTAGTAGTAATAGTAGTATTAGTATTAGTAGCAGTAGTAGTAGTAGCAGTAGTAGTAGAAGTACTAGTAAAAGTACTAAACTTAAAAATAGTACATGTAGTATTATGCGTAGTAGTAGTGTTTTAGTAGTACTTGTACTTGTAGTCGTAGTGGTTGTAGTAGTAGTAATAGTAAAAGTAGTAGGAGTAGAAGTTGTAGTAGTGGTAGTGGTAGTAGTAATAGTAGTAGTAGTAGAGTAGTGTTAGTAGCAAAAGGGGTAGGAATAGCAGCAGCAGTAGTATTAGTACTAGTACTAGTAATATTATTAGTAGTATTAATAGTAGTCGTAGTAGTGGTAGAAGTAATTGTAGTAGTAGTAATAGTAGAAAGAAGGGGAGGAGGAGAAGGAGTAGAAGATGTAGTGATAGTAATAGCAGTAGTAGTAGAGAAATAGTAGTAGCAATAGGAGTAGGAACAGCAGCAGCAGTAGTATTAGTACTAGCACTAGTAATATAATTAGTAGTATTAATAGTAGTCGAAGTAGTGGTAGAAGTAATTGTAGTAGTAGTAATAGTAGAAGGAAGAGGAGGAGGAGGAGAAGTAGACGAAATAGTGATAGTAATAGCAGTAGTAGTAGTAGTTGTAGCAGTAAAAGTAGTAGTAGTAGCAGTAGTAGAAATAGAAGCAGTAGTATTAGTACTAGCACTAGTAATATTATTAGTAGTATTAATAGTAGTTGAAGTAGTGGTAGAATAATTGTAGTGGTAGTAAAAGTAGAAGGAAGAGGAGGAGGAGGAGAAGTAGAAGAAATAGTGATAGTAATAGCAGTAGTAGTAGTAGTTGTAGCAGTAAAAGTAGTAGTAGTAGCAGTAGTAGAAATAGAAGTAGTTGTAGCAGGAGGAGTAGGAGTAGAAGTGTGAGTAGGAGAAGGTGTTGTAGTACTAGTAACAACAGTTGTAACAGGAGTAGTAGAACTAATATTATTAGCGGTAGGAGTAGAAGTAGAAACAGCAGTAGTAGTAGTTGTGGTAGTAGTAGTAGTAGTAGTAGTAGTAGTAGTAGTAGTAGTAGTAGTAGTAGTAGTAGTAGTAGTAGTAGTAGTAGTAGTAGTAGTAGTAGCAGTAGTAGTGGTAGTGCTAGAAGTAGTAGTAGTAG